>OVAF01000500.1:9057-38856 GCA_900406245.1 Odontarrhena argentea | reverse complement strand
AAGGAAATAGCATTGAGCCTTCTTGTGCCCCGGCTTTTTGCAATGATCACAAATGATTGGTTCTTTCTCATAGTTCCGCTTTGTTAGCCGTGGGATTCTCATGCTTGGTAGCCTCCACCTTGTTTGCTTCTACCTTGTGTGCCGTGGGTAGAGCATCTTTTTCAAACAAGACAAAGGATCCCTTCTCCTTTTGGATTTGAGAGCAAACATTCTCAAGACTCGGAAGTGTTTCTCCTCTTAAAATGTGCTTCACCAAATCATTATAACATGGGTCTAAGGTCATGAGCAAACCAAAGACATTGTCTTGCTCTTTCCTTTCCCGAATGACCTTAGGATCCATTGTGCTTGGCCTAAGCATATCAAGCTCGGCCAAGAGAGACCGATACCTTCCAAAATGAGCCTTGAACTCAGCTCCATCTTGTGTAAGTGTGTTGAGAGTCTTCTTGACTTCAAACACCCTTGTGAGATTGGACACATCTCCATACACCCCTTTGAGTGTTTCCCAAAGTTCTTGTGCCGTCCTACAATATGAGTAAGCTTGAAGTATTAAATATATGCTCAAGAGAGTTTTGAATTGCAGCCAAGACCACTTGGTCTTCTTGTTTCCATTTCTCCTCCTCGGAAGTGAGGTCCTCATCATCGGAGTCCTCTAAGTCATCTTTCGGCTTCTCAGCCTTCTTTGGAGTTCTCTAAGTCATCTTTCGGCTTCTCAGCCTTCTTTGGCTCCACGCCCTCTTTTGGCTCCACGCCCTTCTTCTTTGGTCTCACATGCCTCCACAGCCCCTTGCTTCCAAGGTTTGTTTTTGCAGTCCTTGCCCACAGCAAGTAATTGTCACCTTTCAAGACAATCGGAATCACCAACGGTTTGCTTCCATCCGCCATGTCTTCTTCTTGAGATATATTCAGCTCTCGGGTCAAAACTCAAATGTGTATAAATGAGAGATTGATCCGAGCAGTTTCACAAGTGTAGAAAGAGATGGAGAATGGTGGTTTCCAAATGCCGAGAGAGTGCTCTACACGGTATTACCCAATGGATAATACTTTCCCGCCCAAGTTCAAATTCAAATTTGGTAAGGCCAAATTGGAATCTGATTTGAGAAAGCTTAGAATCAGAGTGCCTAGAACAAGATTAATGAAGGAAGTTTTGTAAATTGGTCGAGATTGGATGTGACTCGAAGTTGACTCGTTTGTGACTCGTAGTTGACTCGGTGGTGACTCGAAGTTGACTCGGCAAGAACAGAGAGGTAGAATATGCTTGCGGAAGTTTTCAAGAGATTAGATATAGATTCAAGAGTGTAGAATAAGAGATTTTAGAATGGATCTTGCTCTGATACCATGTGAATTTAATGAACCCACATTGTAATCATCTCAAGTCCGAGAGAATCAAGTAGAATAGAGAGAATTGTTGAAGAGAAAATGTTTCATTCAACTTAAGTGTTGTTGTTGTTACATTGCTGAATATATAGTGCATACAATATGGTTCCAATGGTAACAAATGAGAGAGAGAGAGAATCAGTTCCCAATGTTGAATAGTGTCCGAGCTGCTCCCCATCTTTACCGAGGTGACTCTAGACTCTCTAGCCTTCAGCGGCTCTTTTCTCCTTTCGGTAGGTCACATGTGAGCTGCTCCCAACGGTCACACCTCACTCATACACTCCAAGTACTGATTACTCCTCTATGCCATTATTTACCGAGTTACCTTTTTCCATCACTTTACCATGAATCCGATTGTGTCCATTACTAAGCTTAGTTACCTTAATAATGGAACCACATTCGGTTTAACATTTGAATACTCAAACCTTACAGATATAGAACATAAGCAGCAATGAGAAGAAACAAACCCAGAAGATGAAAATCAAAACCAAAGAAAAGAATTGATGAGAGTCACTCACTTGTTGAAACTCACCTTTATAGAAGTTGCAGAACCAGTCTTAGTATGCAGAATTCTGTTCCTCTTCTTCCTCAATCTCTCATTAATTGGCAAAAAAAATCAAAATGGACCCAAAAATCAAAGGCTAATACTTCAATCTCACATCTAGCAACGTTAACTTCATGAATCCATCAACTCAACAAGCTTCTGGTTTCAACGTTAACTTCACAAAAAAACTGACCCCAAAATCATGCTCTTTCACTCTATATTGATAGATGTTTGCAAACTTTAGAGATTTGTGATCAAAGTGCAAAAAATGTCGAGTACGAGGGTTTTTTTGCACAAAACCCATTTTATAGTGTAATCAACAATTGGACTTGTGGTGAAAAAGATAGCCCAATATAATAAGTACAGTACTAAGAGACATGGAGTCAAAAGAAGCTAACCTTTTCATATTAGGGTTTCCAGAAGAAGAAAACAGAGACACATCATGAAGAAGAAGAAGAGAGTACGCAAACAGAACAAGCGGGCGTTATTGATCTCCCTATGGTTTTAACATACCAAGCAACTAGCAAGCAAGAGATACTTACCGGTTTACCACAATCCCATATATGCAATGGGTTGTGATCTTTTTAATGTATATTGCTATGGTCATTGATGGCAAGTACACTACATGTCTGTCTGAAGATATAGACCATAAAATGTGGCTTACATTTACATTTATAACTTCATTCCATCACATATAGAATTTATGGAGTTGGTGATACAGACAGACATGCTTAAAATTACTGAATCTATCATTTAAAATATGATCACTACCATGCTCTTCTGGAGTGGTTTCTATGTTTGGGATTCCTTCTTTTATATCGCTTTGTAAGATCTCTGCTTTCAAAGTCATAAATTAGGTGGAGCACATGAAACATGATCTCTGATATCTTAGCATTCTTATGCTAATATTACAGAACAAAACACTTTCCGCTTGGCGTTTTGGTGATCAAGTAGACTAAATTTGCAGAAAATCCATCCTTGAGACAAGGTGGTTTCATGCAAGGACCTCGACTTGAAAACTTTATTATGTCCAAAAAATTACTGATAAGAATTATTCCATCACTTATAACTGAGAGCATACCAATATTACGAATACTTGTTAACTTAATTTTGTTCCAAAAATTGAAGAAGACAGGCGATGGTGGTCTAAGCAAAACTCTCATCTGTTCAGGAAAAATCTTTGACCTACTACAAGCAATGTCTGAAACTCTCAATGGCTCAAAACAAGCTTTTATAAAAATAATATTCATTCAGTATCGGATTCTTCAAGCCTGTCTGTTTCTCCTCTTGGGACCAGACTTAGCTACCCTAAGGCCTTTGCTGATGACACTGAGCCTAGCAAGTGCTGCCTTCTTCAAATCAGGCCTGTAGTAATTGTCCACCACCTGATAACAATAAACCGCAAACTGATTAATACTGCAAGACAAGAAATCACAGAAGCTATACAAAATGGTGCATAGACGAAAGAATCTGTCTCAGAAGCCAAGCGTAACAAGTGTATTTCATAGAAGAAAGACCCCACAAAGGAGTCCCTCTTCTTACGTGTTAGCTTTCTCATCACTGATAGGAATAGCAAAAGAAAACTTAAGATTCTAAACATGATTATGATTAATCTTATAGTTACTTCAGAAGCCAAGCGTAACAATTATATTTCATAGAAGAAAGACCCCACAAAGGAGTCTTCTTCTTACATGTTAGCTTTCTCATCACTGATAGGAATTGCAAAAGAAAACAACTTAAAGTTCTAAAGATGATCATGATTCAACTTGTAATTAGCTCAGAAGCCAAGCGTAACAAATATATTTCATAGAAGAAAAACCCCACAAAGGAGTTCTCTTCTTACGTGTTAGCTTTCTCATCACAGATAAAGAAGACGTGATCAAACAATATAGAAACAAAAAACAAAGAGTTTAGCTCAGAAGCCAAGCGTAACAAATATATTTCATACAAGAAAAACCCCACAAAGGAGTCCCTCTTCTTACGTGTTAGCTTTCTCATCACAGCTCATAAAACCAGCCTGTAATCAAATCTAAAGTATAGATCCATAAAACATTTAACAATAAAAATTTCCCAGATACCTCAGAACCAATGTCAAAGCTAATGAGGAACATAACCAAGATCAAATCTTGTATTTGAAACCATTTCTCATATGAATTCCTAAATACCCCGATATCAATAAGCTAACATAAGGTATATCATCTCCATGTACAAGTTTATTAAAAAGTGAAAGACGAATGCAGATGGAAACTAACAAAAAAACAAATAATGCCAGCCGATAATCAATCTAAAGAATTGAATAGTACCTGATTGACAACAGCTTTGGTCATCCTTGGGAATTCCTTCTTAAGGACAGACTTGTTAACAGAGAGCTTAGGCTTGTTTTGCCTCTTGGTCTTGGTGGTTCCAAGTACCACACCTTGGTCCTTATCAGCTTGAATGCTCACAGTCTTCTTGTTTGCCAAACCTATATACAAAAACGTTCTCACAATTAATCACATTGTCATATGGTAATACAAATCCATACATCCAAAACACACCACAGACAAATTCAATCACATCCTGAGATGCCCTTACAAACCATCATAATGGATTAGAGGTTTCAATTTCAACTTAATATACTGATCCATTCCAACAAGTTTTAAATTTTCCCAATTAGTTTCTTCACATATATCTCACAGATTAGCAATATTCAGACACATTGAGAAGGACAGCTGTAGATTACCAGAGTGCTTGTAGGAGTTGAGGTTGCAAAGGTTGTTGCTTTCCTTGCTGAACTGAACCTTGGCGTTACCTCTGCCAAACTGTTTGACCAAGAAACAGTTGTTCCTCTTCACGATCTCCCAGATCAGTTGTCCTGGAACTGTCGCCATTTCGACCTCCTTCACCAAGTTTTAATGAAAAGTAAAAATTAGCAACAGATTTATTAACCAATCGAAAAAGCCATCCAAGCTCACCTTTAGATTCGTAGACCTAGATGATGGCGGAAATAGAGGAGTGAACGAGACTCGTGCCGGGGTTAGGTTATAACGATGAATTAATTTATACACCCTCTGCAAAACCCTAATTTCAATTCTGGGAAGCACTAGCCTCTGAATAATTTAATATTAAACGTGATTATATAACAGATGGGCGTTTGGTCTAGTGGTATGATTCTCGCTTTGGGTGCGAGAGGTCCCGAGTTCGATTCTCGGAACGCCCCTCTCTTTTAACTTTTTTTAAAACCATTTTCCCCTCATTAAGCCAATGGAGATTTCGCGTCCGTTTAATTTAAACTGGATAAAACGAAAATCGTAAACAAACACATTTTATTTCTCTCGCGGAGCAAATCCAAACTAGGTACATACCTTGAACCTCTAATACTCTATAGGTACTTACATGGTGATTAACTGTCTATATGTGTGTACAAACTCTATGAAAGGTTTTACAACCCAGACAATTTGAACATAACAATATGAAACATTCCAACTCATCAGCAATTGGTTACTAGTTTCATCATCACAACTCACAAGGATATACAGCAGAATTCAAGTTTCGAACTTAAACGTTGTGCCTGAGGTACCCCCGGAGTCCCAAATGTCTTCACCTCCTTCAGCCCATATTCCCCATTTCCATCTAACTCTCGGGTTACTCGTCGTGCACGCAGAGATCAGATGGGTTCTTACCATAGGATCTGTGTCCTGGTGAATCATCAGTCTCATGTCTGTCAAGCCTCTGCAGTTAATGAGTATAGACCTGATGAAAGAAACCGTTTGCTGGACATCAGTATGATCTGGTGTCAGTACACGTGCTGTTATTTGCTTCAGGGTATCTGCTCCTTTCATGCGCACTAGACCTTCGCTGTGGAAATGGGTTTCAATGGTTGACCAAGTCACGGGACTCAAGCAAAGAGAAATGATGCCAGGGAATGCTTTAAGAAGTGTTCCCAATCCAAGTTTTAGATTGTGAGATTGTTCTATAGACTTGACTGAATCCATTGCAAGGTTTCTGATCTTGTTGCCAAAATGGATGTTGCTGATAAGCTTCAATATGTCAGGAGATACGACCTCTAAAGTCTTCAGATCTCGAAGCTCTGTGAAACTAACACCTTCCGCATTCTCTACAGAAAGATGGAAATTCACCAACTTGGGTGTTTCGAGGAGAAGAGATTTGGGTTTGTTACATTTTAGCTTGAGTTCAAGGAGGTTTGGCGCAACAATAGCCAAGGAAAGTGGAGCATTCGACACCGTCCAATGGCAACTCTTTAGGTACACAAGATGAATTCGGGGCTCCTTAAGTCCCCCAACGCCAATAAAATTGAGCACTTGAAGAAAAGGGAAACAATCATTGACCTTCTCTAGATTCTCATCATCATCGAGTCGGATGAACTCGAGAGTCAAATGTCTGAGATTAGGCATCTGGGCGAGGCCAACAACTGAGAGCCAAGCGTTCTTCACCTCTAGTTTAACTAACTTACTACCTGCAAGATAACAAAAAGACTAGATATCGTTACAATGATCCCAAATTAAATTTCCTGTAACTAGTTCAAATACACATAAACTTTCCTAAAAAGATGAAACACAAATGCTAACATTCATCACAGCAGCGATTGCTCATTCCAAAAGCTATCAACAACAAATTTCTGAGATCATCTTATTTACAGGAAAGGTAAACATTCTTCAAAGATGTTCATATCCCAAAGAATCGAGAGCTGAGGAATCTAAGATTATAGGAAATGATGTTGACTCAAAAACTTACAGTTAGAAGAAATGAGCGCCAAAATCTCCGATTTTCTCCAACAAGACTGAATCCAGAAATCTGAAATTGACAACATCTCCAGGCCTTCACAAACCCTAGGCAACCAATCCCGCACGAAAGCAACATCGGTGAGGTACAATTCATCGGAGTCGTCTTCAATCAAATCGTCAAACGACATTCCACTAAGCGCCTTATCAACCCCAACTGATACGGAACGAATTTCAGAAGAATCATCGATAAGATTCTTGAAGATTGTCTTGAACGGTGTGGCGGCGATCGACCGTGATTTCCAGTACAGGGGCAAAGTGCAGATGAGATTCACGGCACGAACCTCCCTCGAAAGCGAGTTGAAGGTCTTGGAAGCAACTCGACATCGAGCTATGGCTGCGGAATCGTTGAGTCGACTCAGAATATTGACCACGAGCTCTGGTGGTAACTCGTCCATGGTAATTTTGGCAATTGAGGAAGAAGGGAAGAGAACCAGAAGAGTTATTGAAATTCAAGGCAAAGTACGTATGGATAAACCCGCACGTGTCAAGTCAAAAGTCTATAACGCCCTTACGAGATCTGGAAAATTAACGAAATTGCCACTACCTGAGAGGAGAAAACCCTTGATTGAAATTGGGGTTTTTAGACTCTCCGATTTGTGTAGCGTCGGATTTTGACCGGAGAGAGAGAGAGATATGGGGAGGAGGATTTTGAACGATGCGTTGAGGACGATAGTGAATGCGGAGAGACGAGGAAAAGCTTCGGTGGAGCTCAAGCCAATCTCTACCGTTATGTCTTCGTTCCTGAGAATCATGAAAGATAAAGGTAAAATTTCTCTTCCAATTAGTTCTAGATTACCCAATCTCCATTTCCTTTTTATCGGAAGTTGGTCAATTCGTGAATTACGTTTCTCATTTCATTCAGTCACTGCTGAGTAATGACTTTGTGGTGTGTGAAGGATCTAGTTAAGCTGATTTTGTTTTCTTTTAGAAGCTGCAAATTAGACTTTTTGAGCTTATCCTATGTATTGACTCACTATTGCATAAGTTGTGGTTCTGTATAAGATTCGCTTGTGTTCTTGGTTTATTGATGAAGCTACAGAAACTTAAAAGAAAGTTTAGGGCTTTCTGTTTCTTCAAGTCTGAGTTCCATTGGATTTGGTGGACTACTTTTTGTATGATGGTATCAGTGATTTGGATTGCTTTGATCTGTTTATATTTATACCTTATCGTATTTTGGGATTTCATATTCGTAGGTTCTTAAGATATTCTTTTGCTAGATAGATTCGATTATGGGTTAAGTTTCCAAATAGTGATTTCATTCGGTTGTATCTATACAGATTTCTGAATGTTTGTTGAAATTGGCTTGTTGTAAGAGCGTTTAGTTTACAAAATGTTATGCTATTATTGTAGGGTATATCAAGAACTTTCAAGTCTATGATCCACATAGAGTTGGTCGGATAACCGTTGATCTGCAAGGGAGGGTTAATGACTGCAAAGCTCTTACCTACAGGCAAGACATTAGGGCAAAAGAGATTGAGAAATACACAGTACGCACACTTCCAACACGCCAGGTTTGCCCCCGGCTACTTTATTATTCTATGTTTCACTATCTAGGAATGCTGGCTAAATACCATCAATCTAACGGGTTTACCCCTATTGATTTGTATCATGTAGTGGGGTTATGTTGTAATCACAACTCCGGATGGAATTCTGGACCATGAGGAAGCAATCAAACGGAATGTGGGTGGTCAGGTTCTTGGCTTCTTTTATTGAATAATAACTTTATAGCTCTAGTCTCAAAAAGATTCAAAAAGAAGTTCGAACTTCCCATCCTTTGAACATGGTATTCCTGTGGCTGTTCTGTTTTGGATCGTGCACTGTATTTCAACATAATTGGCCATTAGAGTACTCGGTTGCTGTCAAGTATAAGGATAAGACAGCATTTTTGGAAATTTTATTGTTGAGAACACGGTGGTTTATATAGCTGTGTAGTGGTCGACTATGTTGAGATCCTCCACAAGCTTTGCTTTGCTTTTTGTATTACAAAGGAACAACTAAAAGAGCAAAATAATTTGTTCTTCCACCATTTTATCTGCCAGAATAATAAGGGTTAATAGTTTTCTTTAGTTTCAAGTAACACATTCACGGTTCAAGATATATTACTCAATTTTCATAATGATGTAACTAATCACTCTATACAAAACATATGAAGTACTCAGGCAATAATCCTCAGGATATGAAAGTCGAGTTCAATCTATAAGCAAACAATACAAGCAAAGAAAAGAATGAGAGGTGTAACAAACAATGAATATGAATATATCAACAAACGGGAAGGAAGAACAAAGATTCACCGACGAAGAGCCCCAAGTTTGGCAAATATGTCGTCGTAATCTGGGAGCTTCGGATGAACATGGCTAGCTTTCTCCTTCGCTGGAGTCTCCGGGTCTGGCGATGTCACAATTTTAGGAAGAGAGCTTGAAGATGAAGCTGAAATTTCTTGCTTAGCCTGTAACTTAGTCTCTGGAGTTCGCTTTGGAGGCGATTCTCGGTAATGCGAGACTTTTTCAGGTTTTGGAAGAGAGCTTGAATTAGAAGCTGACCCTTCTTGCTTAGCCAGCGGCTTGGCCTTTTGAGCTAACTTTGGAGGAGATTCGTGACCATGAAAATAATTTTCGGTTTCTGGAAGAAAGCTTGAAGAAGAAGCTGATACTTGTTGCTTAGCCCGTAGGTTGGCCTCAGGAATTAGCTTTGGAGGAGACTCTTGGTCATGAGATACTTTGTCCGTTTTTGCAGTCACCGGGGATGCTTTTCTCTCTTGGCCTTTTGTCCTCCGCGAGAACCTGGGATTAGTAGGCTTAGTTTGTATTCGTGCAGCGTCTCTACGGACTTCTTTCTCATCTTCATCATCACTGGATACTGAGTGGAGAGAGGCAGGGGTAATCTTGTGGGTCCTCTCTGAACTTCTGGTTGAAACTCGAGTTGGGATCTTTTGTTCATAGTCTTCATGGCTGACACGTGCCTGAAGATGTAAGGGCCGGGTTCTTGACTCAGTTCTTTTATCTTGATTTCTGATAGAAACTCTCTCCATAGGTTCCATCTCTGATTCATCATCACTAGAAGATGGATCTAGCGGTATAGAGGTTGGTCTTTTTTCTGTTATGGTTGCCTCTTGTGTAGGAAGTTCTTTCCTAATACTACTAGAAGAAACCGTCTGCAATGAAGACCTCGACGGATCAACTTCTGTTGGCAAATGATCCTTCACAGATTTAGATGATGTCTTGTCCCTTGGTGGACTCATTTCATAAGTTGGGGGAGTATTTTCGTTCTTGATTTCACCCGCTAGAGTTCCAAACCTAAGCCCTATAGGAGACTCCACGTCGGATTCCTCCTGTGTCTTGGAATCATCTCCTTGGTCTTCTGTGTCTGAGGGGAAAAAATAGCGTCCTAAATCGTCAGGTGCTTCAGCTACTGAGGACTTACGAGATGTCAACTTCGGGTCTTTTTCTACATGTGTAGAAGGTTTTCTTTGGTTTCTAAGATCATCTTCCTCACTTTCGGAATCTCGGTCATAATCATCAAACTTTGCTGACGGCTCAGGCTCATGAAGAGAAAGGGGAGGACTTGTAGGACCATCATCAAACAATGGAGAACCTGGCTTTTCCTTTTCAAGAATTTGTGAAGTTGAGGCAGAACTGGGCTGTTCCGGAGACTTGTGTCCTTGATAGCTCCATGAATTTGTCTCGGTTGACATATGATCAGGTGTTTTGCTACTGCTGCCAAGCAATGAAAATCCCAATCCTTGTTTTGGTTCTTCATGATAAACATCTTCTGTGTCGAATTGAGGTTTATCAAAAAACGAGCTATAGTCATCAAAAGCCGGAGCAATAACAACATCAGGGTCGTGATTGTGGCTCTCTGTAACTTCAAAAGTGTTCTGAATATGGTTTTCCTCCCAAATGCTTGGCGTTTCAGTATGGTCCGTGATAGTGATATTATTGTCATCAGAATAGTTGCTCGAGTGTGAAGGCGATGAAGCCCCACTTGACTGTTTCTTGATTAGAGCATCTTCTGAACAGCTAAGGTTTATATCATCCGTACTGGGCTTCTTCTTCTCTCTGGCGATATTAGCAAAGGAATCGCTCGGCCTCATCTCCACTGAATTCTCCCGAGAATGACCTCTCCGCCATGAAGCATTTTCTGATAGCTCATCAACTGTTTTCTTAGAAGCCTCTGCGCCAGCAGTAGATTGATCTTTTTGCCTGTTACTGCTTGTTAACATTTCTTCTGTAGTAAAACCTCCGCCTTGCTTATTTGAGCTACTACTATGTCTATGTGGGGGCTCGTCTCTTAAAGTATCATACGAGAATGAGTTATGTGACTCTGTTGAATTCTGCATCATCATGATCCTTTCTTTACTTGAAAGCTCGGCAGCTGCTCTAGCAGCAAAACTCGCTCTTTCAGCAGATTCAGCAGCCGCACGTGCAGCACTTGTAGCATCAACAAATTCTGTTTCCCACATCGATGAATCCCCATAACTAGAATTTGGATGCCTGTGGTCTCTTCCATCAATCCTATCTCCTGTATAGAAGGACGATCTTTATTAATCTAATCCTTCAACACAAAGAAAAAACACTGGAAGAAACATCAAGCAGAACATGTATTATAATGAAAAACTAACCAGGAGGTCTTGGATCTTGATGATGGACATCAGCTGTCTTCCCAATGTTGACATCGGTAGATGTCGTGTGGCTTGAAGATCTTCCATCAGCTGCATATGAGTTCTGTGATACATTGACAGTAGCTGGAGCTTGGAATTCTGGAGGCTGATTCTCTGGAATTCTTGACGAATCTGAGTTTATGCCACTCACTGGCTGAGATGAGCTTGCTTTACTCTGCTCAAATAAATTGAAAATGTTACTGAGGAAACAAATAGTAGAGAAAGAGACAAGCACAATTAACAACAAGGAGAGGCTAGTTTATGAACTAAAAATGTATTACTGACCGACAATACGGTTTCCTTTGGATCTGTTTCAACCAAAGATTCTGCTTTCCAGGTTACATTATGCTCCTTAGCAATCTCCGTCAAAAATTTGATTTTCGTTGGGCCATCAGGAGCTTTAGCAGACAACTTCTCCACCAACTAACATAGAGAGAAAGATAATCATAAAGCAAGAATGGCTTTTATACAAACAGCAAAGGACACAAGCAAGCAACTTACCAGCCGACTCACACCCGAATTTGGTTGCAACCCAATAGCAGCTGAAACGAAATCTTTCCCATACTTGGCAGTGAAATGCTTAACAATATCAGAGAGTTCAGTGACATCTGATAACTGTTTTGTAGCGTATAAGACACTCGCAACAGCTTCCTTAAGATCAGTAGGGCAGTCCCTGAAGTAAAAATGACAAACAATAATCAACCCATCACATTTGTAAACTGTGAGAAATCTTGTAGTGTTCAACTTACTTCTGAGAGTCAATCACACCCATACGAGCAACGAGAAGTTCGCAATATATACCAACAAACTCATAAGCAGCCACTGTCTTCTCTTCTCTGACCACATGCTCAACCTGAGAAAGAAGCACATTAAGCGTAAGCACATTCTCAATGTAATCAACAAAACATCACTTCACATTCCCTGAGTAAAACTCAAATTCATTGATGGGTTTTAGAAAACTAAAAAAATGGCAGATTTTGATCGGTTTGTTGCAGATGAAAAAAGAATCTGATTGGTTGCTTACCCGGATTTTAGCGGTCTGGGTCTGGCCGGACTCGAGCAATTGAGCTACTTCTCTCCTCAACTGCTTAATCTGTGTATCTTTTTTGTTCTTGAGGATCTTTAGGCGTGAAGTCGCCATTTGTAAGGTAATTTTGCTTCATTATTATAAAGAAAAAAAAAAGAATCAAGAAACGAAACAAATGCAATTACTTAATCTATCACCCAGAAAATTATATCTTAATCCTAAGTTAACAAGAACACAGTCGCAAGAAGAGAACCAGAATTACCATTTCGCAGGCTTAAAACTTCGATGAAGCACTTTCCTCATTGCGAAGAGAAACGAAATAACCAAAGACTGAGGTTAGGGTGAAAAAAGAGATTAGGGTTTTTGTTGAAAATCTGTGATCTGAGGAAATGGGACCTTCACGGGAACATGAATTGAGGAAAAATATCAAATTTCGAGAAGAAGGAGAAACAACAATTGGCTTTTTTTACCGACTCGGTTTAATAGCGTTGACGATCGATGACGCGTCGAGTCGCAACACAAATGTCTTTTGGTTTTGATTTTGCAATAAGGGATTTATAAAGTTTTCAACATTGAATTTTATTACAATTCTAGAGATTATATATTTATATGATCAATATACATTTTTGTTTGAAATGCATTTCATTTCATTTAACATGATAACTAAATTATACAGCTTTTAAAATCAGTTTCTCAGAAATCAAATTTAATGTTATAAAGTCTAGATCATTTAGTTTGATCTTACTATAGGTATAACTAATGTATCGAAAACACGTAGTCTGGGTAGATGTAGTCATTTTAGGTACGACGTTAAAGCAGAGATGAATAATTATCCATTGACTACAAGGTTGTTTTGATGTTTTCGTTATGTGCAAAAAGCAGAGATCATTCCGGCAGACGAAAAAACCACTTGGTTTGTTTTTTATAATTCAGGTTAATCTCAAATTTTATGGAAGGACTCGGACTGATCCCTGGAAGAGATGCAGTTCACGGATAGACCCTCTTTCCGGGTATGCAAATGGGCCGAAAGCAAGGATCCATATTCGTGTAGGTGTCTAAAATAATGTGTGTTTGTTTCGCATAGCAGGTGACTCGAACATTGAACATATTGATTGTACGCCAAATTTCCAAACCCGTTTTCTTACCACTTGACCACAAAGATTTGGACAAAACCACTTAGTTTTGGTCTTTTTGATATAGCTAATAAATTAAAAGTATGATGAGATCTTATGACATTAGTTTTGGTGTTTTCTCATCTAGTTTGGTTTTTTGTTATGTTAATTAATCGAAAATGTCACTTACATCAACGTTACAGTGTTTTAGTAACCTTTTCTTCTTCTCTGCTTCTGATATAAATAATCAAAAAGTTAGTTGCTCACATGTTTCCATCCATGTTTTTAATTGTCCACTAATGTAAAGAACCGACAGAAAAGGGTCACAATCAAAACAGTTCAACAAATATTATGCCAAGTTCTGTGTTTGCATCTCAGTTTCTTAATTTCTAAGTAAGCTTTATTGATTCTATAGAACAATATTATACAAAAAAAAAAGGGATATTTATGAGGAGTGCCATGTTTTAGAAATGACATTGTAGAAAAGGGATTTTTAACTTTTGATTAAATTGAAGAATTTTTTTGGACAATTTTGTCCTTTCTTTGATTGATAATTACAATTGTTTTTTTTGTTTTTTTAAGTATGTTGAGAGTTTGGTGGAAAAAAAAAAAAAAAAACTAAAACCCTAAACCCTAAACCCTAAACCCTAATGATAAGGTATTAATATATGAACCCAAGGGCGAAACGGTGGTGGTCGTGGTGGTGGTGGTGGTGGGGATGGCGGTTGCGGTGGTGGTGGTGGCGGCCACGATGGTGGTGGCCACGATGGTGGTGGTGGTGCGGTGGTCGTCGCGGTGGTGGTGGGGATGGCGGTTGCGGTGGTGGTGGCGGCGGTGGTGGTGGCGACCACGATGGTGGTAGTGACGGTGGCGGTGGTGGTGGTGGTGATGGTGGTGATCGCGGTGGCGGTGGTGGTTGTGTGGTGATGGTGGTCGCGGTGGTGGTGACGCCGGTGGTGGTGACGAAAAAAAAAAACAAGATGATTAGAGAGGAGGGCAAATTAGTCATTTGCACCACCTCTCTCTTTTGACAAAATGGCATAATTAAAAGTTTTAATTCAATGTGGCATTGTTGACAATGTCATTCAAAACTTGTGTCATTCCCATAATTAATCCAAAAAAAAATTAGAGCGGTTTTCAAATTTGTAAGAATTATTACTTCGACATTTACGACTTTTAGCTAATATTACTAGACTGTTGACCAAAGAAAAAAAAAAAAAAACAAATATCACTAAACTATAGGAACAAAACCGAATCCAACTACAGAACTGGATAGGTCATTACGAATTTTAATTAACTTGCCTAGAGATTACATACACGCCCTCGCAAGCAGAAACATTACAGTCATTTCATCACAAAGCTTAAACCATATACATTATATTCGCGAAAAACAAAAACCAAACATCTCATGCATGACTATGTGGCTCACGAGCCAGCTCAGTGGCTAAGCACAGTTTCAGCTCAGACACGATCTGTTCCATCGTTGGTCTGTTAGATCCTCTGTTTCTGACGCAAGACATTGCCACCTCCACATATTTCCAGGCTGACTCATGAGAGAAGTCACCACGAAGCAGCGAATCCACGACGCTGTCAAGTTCTCCAGTGTCAAAGAAAGGCTCAACGAAGTCGACGATGCTGATTTTATCTCCGCCATCGGTTGTCACAATGGCTCTTTGGCCAGTGATGAGTTCAAGAAGGACAACCCCGAAACTGAAGACATCGCTTTTTTCGTTCAGCATAAACGTGTTGTAGTAATCAGGATCGACGTAGCCTGGAGTACCCATTACGGAAGTCACAACGTGGGTGAGATTGTCATCAGGGAAGACTTTAGAAAGTCCGAAATCGGCAATCTTGGCTTCCAAGTTATCGTTTAATAGAATGTTTGCTGTTTTAACGTCTCTGTGTACTATTGGTGGCCTGCATCCATGATGCAGATACTCCAATCCTGCCAAGGTTTTAGTGCTGAACTTATATGAAATCGGATTTGGTAATTTCGGGAAATTCAAGAAAGATGTTGAAACTAGGGACCAACCTTGTGCAGCATCTATAGCTATATGAAGTCTATTTTCCCAGCTAAGATCCTCTGCTTTCTCACTTGAGAGATAATCCTGCAAGTTTCCGTTGGCCATGTACTCGTAGATGAGCGCCATACTACGATCATCATCACAGTATCCAACAAATGAGGCTAAGTTCCTGTGATGGACTGTCAAAAGAAGCTCTGCCTACAAAACATTTTACAATTCAAGCAACCATAAAACCATATCTACACTATTTTTGTGATCTTTAGGTTACCTCGACTTGAAATTGGGATGATGATGATGCTGATCCTCTTGATTTTCCCAACGGAGAATCGTTGATCATCTTTACAGCAATTTGATTCCCATTCTCGAGGGAACCGAGGTAGACGATACCAAACCCTCCTTTACCGATCACTTTATTGAAGTTGTTTGTAATGCTAGAGACTTCACTATGTGTAAACCTTCTCTTCCCTGAAGGCAGGAGCGGCCGTGCCCGAAAAATTCCAACGGTCTCTCCTTTTTTTCTTTGCCTTAGTATGAACCATATGATAAGAAGGACGACAAAGAGAAAGATCACTGATGTCGCTATAACTATCGGCACAATTATGGTGTTCTTTTTGTCTTGACATGAACTTGAGTTACAAATGTCTTGACATGAACTTGAGTTACAAATGTTTTGTTCATCCACACTGAAAACAAACAGAGCAAAATAAAAAAGCTAGAGATTCAGAGACTCGAGTCGAGTTGAATAAATTTTTTGGGTAAAATGCTAGATAAATGTTACCTCAGTGCAAGTACACCGGCCTTTAGTTTTTTCATGAGAGATAATGGGATGAAACCGGTAAAATGATTTCCTTTCAAATTCCTTGCAATATACACAGTAAATGTGTTAAGATGCAAACACCTAGAAATATACAGAAAACTGAAGCTTATACGTGTGCTCACTTACAGGAACTTCAAATGTTTTAGATCAGCCAAAAACTCAGGCACATTATATTGTAGGTCGTTGTTCGATAAATCCCTGGGAAAGACAACGCATAACTTATGTAGTTAATGTGGTTAAAGTCGTCAATCACATTAATGTATGGCTTTGTATATTGTATACTTACAATGACTCAAGAAGTGAGAGATTTCTAAATGCTGAGGCTATTGGTCCTTGTAATCCGCTTGAGCTAAGATTCAGGGACTTGATTTGATAATTGTAATTGTTGAAACTACATTCAATACCTTCCCAAGGGAATAGTCTTGGTGCACAAGGATCACCACTCCAAATCTTGCTCACTATATATGTTGATTTTATGCTTTCTATCGCTTGAACTGCATAAACAAGTAGAAGAACAAAATGGTATGAGTTATAATGTTAAAAAAATATTACAGAATCAAGATAGAGAAATGTAACACACCGTCTTCAATTATGGTTGAAATTCCATCTGGAGATTGCGCTTTAAAGATCTCTATAGCATTGAGAATTGGTGGAAGCGTTGAATCTTCAGTCTTCTGAAGAGAAATCAAGTGTTCTTTACCAGTGAAAGCTCTTGAATTAGAAAATGTCATCGAATACTTGGAAGAAGGAACGAAAGAAGTTTCGGAAATTGGCGAACCATTCCACAAAATCTTCATCTTTCTAGTCTCATTCTTCTCGAGCTTTTCAAGTTCTGCAAAGTAAAGATAAGCGTAGAACCGAGCATTTGGATCCTCTGAGTTCCAGGAAAATTCCAAAGGATCATCATTGCTTTTAGGAAAAGCAGCTGTCTTAATAACTTCATCTGGTGGCCAATAACCGTTCTGGAAAACATCGATATACGCAGATGTTCTTATCGAGTCCCAAGAGGTTAAAGTGTATGGAGACCAAATACGATCCAATCTATCGTTTTGGTACCGTCCTGTTCCATTTACATATCCAGTATCCCATCTTTGGTGTAGTATTAATGACACATTTCTTCCAAATTCAGTACCGTAGATTGAGTTGTTCACTGGCCGAAGCTCCAATCCCGAAATGAAAGGAGTTCCTTTGCCTTTATTCACAAGGCAAACATAAATAGTCTCTGACTCTGCAAAGCTTAGGATCTCTTTGTAGACTTGATCAGAAGCATTCTTGAATTTCACTGTGGACCAGAAATTGACGTTAAGGTAGAGGTCGAATTCGGGTAAAGCTTTTCCGTTACCAGCACCATCGTAGTTTCCGTACATAAAGGAAGCTCTAATGAGATAAAGATTATCTTTGGCCTCTGAAGGTTTTAAGGAGTAACAGTTTCTGTTTCCTCGAGGGAAAGCTCTTACATCACCAAGAAGGTAGGGCAAAAAGGGGTTTTCCGGGTAACCGTATTCTTTAGAGACGTTGAAATTTAAGCCAGTGGTTATGAAAGCATCATCTGAGGCGTAATAGATACCAGTAACGATGTCTTTCTCGACACTGTTAGGAGGTCCGCCACAATCAATGCTGATGTAACCTGGATCAAAGGATCGATAGATTATTTCCAGTACAAGCAAAAATAGTTTAATTGACGTTTGAGAAGGTTTTAAGCCAAATTTCATTTGACAAAATATAAACCACAACTTTCAAGCATCTTCAATTGCATGATTACTTGTTATGCAAGGCGTTGTTGCGCATAACGTTTTGACTAAAAATCCAAGGCAGGGTTAAAGATGTGTATTTGCAAATCACAACTCTAAGATTTTTTGAGTCTTGATATAGAGGAGAAGAGGGAACCTGTTTGGCTTTGGCTGTGAACTAAAATGGGGATGGCTAGGGCGCAAAAGAGGCCGAGAAAGAGAGAGTGATTAGCTCTCATCTTCTTTTGTTTTTGTTCTTTCTCGACTTCCTTAGCTTATCATCATCGTCAAGAGAAAAAAAAAAGAAAAACAGACAACGTGCGACCATAGCCGGTTACTAGGACATTCCACATGAGGCAAGTTGTGATTAAGATAATAGAAACAGCAAAACTATAATTAAAAGTCTACTCTTTATTTTATTAGCTCGGTGTTAAATTTGTACATGTAACATATTTCTTTCACAGTTTTTGGGTTGGTTTTCTTATTTTAAATTTGGTGGGTGACTTGTATATGAGGATAACATAGGAACAATCGGACAAAATGATGGATCAAGTTTATTTTTAATAATTAAATTTATGATCTGTTTCTCAAAGAAAAAAAGTATGATCTGTTTAGACTTGGTGAAGTGTTTGGTGATGTCAATGATCTGTTTAGACTTGGTGAAGTGTTTGGTGATGTCAATGTGTGACTAATTAACATCAACTTACGTGTCTTAAGACTTGAGAGCTTAAAAATGGGTAGTCTTTTGGGAAAAGGTTAGTTTGAGACTCTCAAGAAGAAATTGTTCATGTTCTTGCTATTGCGGTTTTGCATATATATGCATTGGAATACACTTGCTATCAACAAATTTCTATTGATTTGTTGATAAAAAAAAGATATCTGTACATAAATTTTATTTCTAAATTTGTTCGGAAGTTCAGGTCCACAACAAGAGGGAAACTAAAGTTAGAAACAAAAAAAAAATGAGCCAATTCATTTACTAACACCTAGTCTTGAATTGGCAGCCCATGCATGAACCTAGAAGATTTTGTGACTTTACAAAAGCTACAATGTTGAGGAAGAGTGTTAACTTGATATGATGGTAAAAAAAGTTGATTTTAATTTAAAGAAGCAGAGACTTTGGAGCCTTGTGTAGTTTGAAGGCCCTTTTTGGTTCCAAGACCATCCTTTGTGTCTGCTTTACTCCGACCCAGATCCACCTGCGCGACAGGCCCGCTTTCCGGCACCGGAGATTTGAAGATGTTTCCTGAAGAGGTTATTCACATCGTATTAGGTTTCAACTAAAATGTAACACAGAGAAAAAAGTCATATATTGGTTTCATCACTAGCTTATAGTTTCCAGAGTTCTTTTAGGTGTTTTTCATATTGTTATAGTGGTAAACAATTACAATATCATAAGCATAGGCTCCTGATGAATGAATGAATCGAGCTCGAGCGAGAATTACCTATCTTACTGAAGAAAATGCCGTAGTCCATTCCTTTGTACACGGTTGGTATAACCTTGGAATAAGGGCATTGAGGGGAAAAGCCAGTCTTTTTGCCGTTGGATTGATTTACCGTTTTGTTTAGCTCGTTCACACAACGCTGGAACTCCTTATGGCAGTTAACGTAAGTCATACCTGCAAATACAACAATCAATAAGTTTCTTTGTACAACTCGTTTGGTGATCTTTGTCAAAAAGCACCTATCAGGATTAGAGTTTCTTGATTGATTCAGTTACGCACCTTTTACATCAACACAATTGTCATGAGCCATACAACAGCCATCAAGTTCATCGCAAGGTTTCTCTCCAGGACATCCAAAGTATCCTATCCCACAATACTTCCCATACCGAATGCCGATAACTGAAACAGAGTTTGCCTAAGAAAGCCATTCTTCGAATCCATAGGATTAATGCAGGAATAAAACAAAGTCTTACTGTTGCATTTCTGTGCAATGCAGGTTCTGCTGCACTTCTCCTGTCATATTAAACCCCAACAAAAATAAATATCATCATTTTCAGAAATAGAAGAAATACGTTCCGTCCGCTGCAAGTATTGAAAGCCTAATTTGGAAAACTCGTTTCCCAATCCCGGAGAGTTTAGAGAAGGAAAGGGAAATAGTAACAACCTGGCTCCGAACGATGTCTAGGAGGAAGAAAGCGGCTAAACCGTAAGCAATACATGTCAAAGCACCACCGCGAATCATCTCTCTCAAGTCTCAAGTTGAAGTTTCAGATTTTCGGTTTGAGTTCTGAACCAAAGTATAAATGACTCTCTTTTTAAGGTCCTCCAGCTTTCTCGTCCCTCCTTTCTCTTATATACCAAAGACTTTAAATAACAAGTTTAATTTTGTATTTAGCTGCAAAATTAGTATTTTTGCCATTAAATTAGTACCCTATAAAATACATGAAAATGTGAATAAGCCACATTTTGAAACAAAACATATCAATCTACTTAAAACGGATAGTCTAGCAAATTATATGAATGAATTTATAAATAAATGTTCAAATAGTTGTTATACAAAAGGAGAATC
Source organism: Odontarrhena argentea (assembly GCA_900406245.1). NCBI lineage: Eukaryota > Viridiplantae > Streptophyta > Magnoliopsida > Brassicales > Brassicaceae > Odontarrhena > Odontarrhena argentea. Next base: position 18,273 of record OVAF01000500.1, on the reverse strand, counting down.
CCTTGGTTTTGAATCGATATCATCATGGTTTAGTTTGAAATTGGATAGATTCGGCTTGCTTTGAGGTTCGTTGAGAGATTTAAGCGTTACAAGAACAAAGCAATGAAATGTACAGCAACTGAGAAAGTGTTAAGGGACGAGAAATATGTATTTAGCTGCCGCAGAGGAAACTTGTGATCCAAGAAACCTTATTTGATCATGTGATGAAGCTTTCGAGGTTAATATTTCGGATGATGTTGGTGACAGGGAAGCAAGTTAACATCGATACTTGAGATTAATTTTGAAATACTACAATGATACAATGAAATAACAAATCTATATAGATTTTTATAAAGAAATTCAAAGATACATTTGTATGTCATATATTTTCCACATCTTGAAGTATAAGAAACAATAAATATCTTTGTATGAAGCTTGACATGGTTGGAAGTCTTTTTATGACCAGAATCCACAAAGTTGAGAGTGTCATCTTAGAAAGATGATCACAGAAATTGATCATCTTAATTTAGTGAAGCAGAGACTTTGGAGCCTTGTTTTGTTTCAAGGCCTACTTTGATTCCAAGGCCATCCTTTGTGTCTGCTTTACTCTTAGCGAGATTTGCCTCCACCACAGGTCTGCTTCCAGGCACAAGAGGTTTGATGATATTACCTGCATAGATTATTCAATTCTCATCAAATTTAAGTACAATAATTTTTACTCAAGTCTGATGGTTCCTATGAGAAATTGTCATATGGTCTCATATAGTCTTGAGAGATCAGAATTCAGAATAATGACAAATCAGAGCACAAAAAATTACCTATGCCACTGAAGAGAATGCCGAAATCCATTCCCTTGTACACGGTTGGTATCGCCATAGAATAAGGGCATTGCGTGGAAAATCCAACCTCTTTCCCATTAGATTTTTTTATCGATCTGCTAAGCTTGTTTACACAACGTTTAAACTGCTTATGGCACTTAACATAAGTCATACCTGCAAAAACCATAATTTACAGATGGTATTTTACAACTTTACACATAGTTTTGATGTAAAAACAGAGGAGGGGTGTTCAGAATATATGGTCATTTAACATATCTCCTCTTATATGAACAGCCGGATGACCGGACCTGAAATGCATATCCTCCTATATAAACATAGCAAAAGATGCTAACTTCACTTTATTGTATATCATTAGGCCTAGTGTCAATTCATTATACTCATCCACTGTAAATCCTTTCGTCAGTTTTAACCAAAGCTAGTTTCAAGATACATCCAAATCTACACTCAAGATTGCTTTTAAGCATATATTGTATTTGTCTATCCGCATATGCACAAATTGGCAGGTCAGAGATGGACGAAAACAAGGATAAGATATTTTTGATTGATTGGGTTTACCTTTTAGATCGACGCAGTTGTCATGAGTCATACAACAAGCATCAAGAGCATCACAAGGTTTCTCTCCAGGACATCCAAAGTATCCTATCCCGCAATACTTGCCATAGTTAATGCCAAGACCTGAAACAGAAAGATCAAAGGGGTTCTGCTTCAGCTATGCATAAGCTTTTTCTCCAAATTTAAACGAATGTGGAAAACAAAAGAGAAACAATCTTACTGTTGCAGTTTTGTGCAATGCAGGTTCTGCTGCAATTCTCCTGTCATGGTTGATTCAACCCATCAGCAAAAAGGTAACAAAATAATATCATTTTCTGGAATCACCACATAGCATGGACATCAGTTTTGACCCAGATTTTTCCTAGAAAACATAGGAAGAGAATCAGAGAAAAAGAAACCTGGCTGTGAACAACGGCAAGGAGGAGGAAGGCGGTCAAGCCGAAAGCGACACGTGTCAAAGCACCACCGTGAATCATCTCTCTCAAGTTTGAAGTTTCTGGTTTGGGGTTGTTGTGTTGTTACAAATTCTGAGCCAAAGTATGATTGGAGTTTTCTTGGAATGGAAGATTCCATTGATGGTTCTCCTCCTTTCTCGTTCTCACCCTCTCTTATAAACCCATGACTCTAAAAGGCGTTATTCTGTTATAGTAAAACCTCTATAAATTAATAATGTTGAGACTTGGAAAAATTATTAATTTATAGAGATATTAATTTATCTATAAATTAATAATTATTATTTTATCGATAAATTAATAATTTATTAATTTATAGAGAGATTTACTAATTTATTATATTTTAAATTTTTTTATCTTAGATATGTACTTTACCTTAAATTTCATATAAATCTACTTTCTTATTTATACATTCATATTGTTCTTGATATTGAAAATATTTTTTCAATAATTTTAGTTATTATAATAGAATATATGTTAATAACTCAAAAATCCAAACAAATATTATACATACTCAAAAATTTAAGGTCAAAAGATTTACGTTTACTTAATATTGATGATGACAAAGATGAAATAATAATACTCGTAGTGGTTATATATAATAAATTGGTTCTCGCAAGAACTCTTCTCAATATTAGAAACAAATAGAGATGACAGAGTAAACTTAGTAAAATAAAAATATACATCACATCATATTTTAATATAATTTTTTAAATACACATACAATATACATATATATATATATATATGCCTAAGATTTATGATTATTAATTTATACTATTATTGGGACTATATTTTATACTAGAGTTTCAAAAAAATTATTAATTTATTATTTTATCGAATATTGTCATTTTTTACATTGGCCTGACTTGGGACCGGAGAATTTTATTAATTTATAATGATTATTAATTTATAGAGTATTAATTTATAGAGGTTCTACTGTATTTCATACATACCAATAATATGGTTCTTCATACATACCAATAATATGGTTGAACTTTTGTATTATTTCGGTAATGAAATATTCATATCAAACAAGGGCCAAAAACATATTCCTGGGAATTTTTTCTTCTTATTGAGAGCAATTTTATCAAAGAGAGTTTAGCAAAATGGATTTTTTCTCAGCTCCAAAAGCCTCCGTTATAGGGAAAAACTGGAAAAAAAAAATCGATTCAGAGAGAATCATGGAAACTAAAAACGGAGGTGATTACACAATCTTCAAATTATTGTTCCTGTCTTCAAGGGTAATATCCAGTGAAGGTGAATCCTCTACCGACGATTTCACCTGCGCAATACCAAGCAAAGCATTCAAGACCAAACAATGCAGCGATTCCGGCATCCTCGACCTTCAGGTCGGCTCTGTGCTTCCACAAATTCTTTGCATAATCTAGTTCCTTCCAGAAGGTTTCATAACGTCCGGGAATGCTGTAATAAGGAGATGTAGAGCGTTAGATATTTGAGTAAAGCCGCACAGAAAGGTGAAACCAAGATTGCAAAATGCAAATGCCCAAAACTCTCTTCTCCACTTCAAGGTAAATGTGGTGATGAATGGGTTCTTGCCTATAAATTAACTTTTCGAGACTAAGAAACGTAGCAGGAGCTAAAGCCGACATCAAACCAGGCAATCTATACTAAGTGATCTATTAAGTGAACAACTTAAGCTCCACAACTTTAAAGCATAACCCTGCAACCAAGACAAATAACTCAATGCCAAGATATCACAGACAACATAGTAAGAGTTTAATTTCAATTCTGATCAAGGGCGCAACTATTAATGGAGACATCAAATAATTATGAGTTTGCCATTTCAGTTCCACCAACAGCCTATACAGAGTTACTATTCTTTGGCTATTTTTTGCCTCAACGAAGCAACTCAAAAAGATGGTTTGTTAACAAAGCTCTCTCCCTAATCAGAATAAGGATATATGACTATAGCTGGAAAATGTTCAGAGATAGAGGGATACGAGAGATAAGGACCTAGCGAGACGGGTGTATAGGAGCTGCTTAGACAACTCTTGGCACTTCTCAACAGTGGCAGGCTCCTGAATATATTGCTTGTTCTTCTCAAGCAACTGCCTGTAGTAGGAAGTTCCATGCTTAGCCACAAACTTTGAAGCCTCGCATGCCTTTGACTGAACTTGTATCAACTTGGATGCCATGTTCAGAAACAAATCCTCCAAACTACAAAAACAGAATGTAACATCAAACGACTTTAGCTCCACCACTTGATAAAATCCAGAAGCATAATAGTATCTTTAATGCAGCAAACATTTTCCAGCATCCGAATTCCAAACAGGAATTTTCTTCCAAAACAAGAGACTTTCTTTAATAAATCCACAAAAATCAAAGCTAAAAGATTAAAAATCTAAACCCTTAATCCTCAATCCAAGAACAACAGATCGAACAAGCCCCATAAGTAAATAAGAACTCGAAATCAGTGATTCCTAGAACGAACAATCATAATCGAAAAGAGGAGCAGATCAAAGATACAGATCTGAAAGTCAAACAACATACAAGAGAAGTCGGCGCAAAACCCTAGAAACTAGCAATTGACCAAATCAAAAACAGAGAGAAACATGAGTGAAACTCGATGTACCTTTGTGGTAGTGAAATGCGGCACCGATGAGTTGATTTGGGATTCGGACCACTGATTCAACAACTGCGTAATATCGATATGCCCACTTCTCTTCTCTGTTAAAAAGTCCAAACGACAGCGTATTGGAACGTTCAAACGACACCGTTATTTCTCCCAAACGCTAATCGTTGTGTGTGCCAAAGCGTCTTGAAACGACGACGTTTGTTATATGAAATGATCAGTATCTAATTTTAGCCTTGAATTGAGAAAGGCCACGCCGGTGAAAAAATAACGATCGCAATCGCCATGTCTTCTCTGTCTCCTCCACCGGTTCCGATGGAGCTCCACGCCGGAAATCGCCAGAAGCTCCTCGATTCAGTACGTCTTCACTTATCTAGTTCCAATCGTCCTCAACATGGATTCGTTCTCCTGCAGGTACTCTTGGTAGCTCGTATACGCATACTTTCTGATTGTCACCAATGATCGGAGCTACCATTAGTCCTCTTTAACTCGTAATTTGTTCGTTTTAATGATTTTTTGGACGATAGGGAGGTGAAGAGAAAAATCGGTACTGTACTGATCACGCCGAGCTTTTCAGGTACCGATTTTGAAACTTTATCTAAGGGTGGTTGGAGTCGCATTAGGTTTCGTCTATTTCAGTTTGTGTATGACTCAGTTTCTTGTTTTGGGTGGAAAAGAAGATGATCATGATTGGTTGAATTGACTTGAATTGCAGGCAGGAGAGTTATTTTGCTTACTTGTTTGGAGTCAGAGAGCCTGATTTCTATGGAGCTATAGTGAGTTTTTTCAGCTATTTCTCCCTTGCTTAGGAACATATGATCCGTTTGCTACTTTTCTCGGAAATATGTTGCTTAGCCATTGAATTGATGATCCTCTTTCGTTATTGAAAGGACATTGCAAGTGGGAAATCTATCCTTTTTATTCCAAGGTTGCCTGATGATTATGCTGTTTGGTTAGGGAAAATAAAGCCCTTGTCTCACTTTAAGGTAGTTCTTTTGAAGTTGTTTTGGTCATGTTAATTTGTTTGATGCATGTATTTTGTTTAAATTCTGATGGTTTTTTGTTTCAGGAAACATATAAGGTTGACATGGTGTTCTATGTGGATGAGATTATTCAAGTCCTCAGTGAACAATTTAAGGGATCTGGAAAGCCCCTTTTGTATCTTTTGCATGGACTGAACACCGACAGCAGTAACTTCTCAAAACCTGCCAGCTTTAAGGTTTCTGTATTTCGTCCTTTCTGCTTGCATAAGTATGCTCTGGAAATTTGGTCTTGCCTTTTTTCTTGGTTGATGCTGAAAATCAATATCTTCTGGCATTTCTTATGATAAAGAATTTTGGGATTCTGATGCTCGGAGGTGTTTCCCGATATTTGGAATATCAGTTGTGTTGTTGTTTTTTTAACATTTGAGATGTCTTATTTCAGGGGATAGAAAAGTTTGAGACTGATCTGACTACTTTGCATCCTATTTTGGCTGAATGTCGAGTGGTCAAGTCAAGTTTGGAGCTTCAACTAATTCAGTTTGCAAATGACATAAGTTCCGAAGCTCATGTAGAGGTGTGATATGATTTCCTAACATCTTTGCTCTTGAATTTATTGTATTCTTTCTCCAATGGTTAGGGGAGACCTTTGCGAAAAATTAATGAATGAAATTATGTTCTTTTTTGTTGGCTTTTGTTCAAAATTTGTTGTTTTAATTTTCACTTTACTTCTTACTTAGATTTCCATGTTGGGATCTTCTTATCCAAACCCTATAGGTAACCTGTTTTTTATCCGCATCAGGTTATGAGGAAAGTTAAACCTGGCATGAAAGAATATCAAATGGAAAGTATTTTTTTGCATCACACCTACATGTACGGTGGCTGTAGGCATTGCTCTTACACGTGCATTTGTGCAACAGGGGAGAACAGGTACGTTTGGTCTAGATATTGTTACTGAAAATGCAGAACTATTTTTTCTTCGGTTTACAGGTTCTTACCGAAAAAACTAAGAGCATGATATTCAAATTGTTTTTGCAGTGCTGTTCTTCATTATGGGCATGCTGCGGCTCCAAATGATAGGGTAAAAGAGCAAACATTCGTTACTTTTATAATTTTCTCATTTTTGCCTGTTTGAGAATGCTATATTACTTCTTGCAGACTTTCGAAGATGGCGATTTTGCATTGCTTGATATGGGTGCTGAATACCATTTTTATGGGTCTGACATAACATGCTCATTTCCCGTGAGTTCTGTTTCTAGCGTTAAACCTATCAATACGTTTCCAGTTTAGGTTCTGTTTCTTATTCGAAATCCATAAGAGTGCTACTGAATTGTATTTGCACCGCATTTATTCCTGTTTGCATGGACCTCATAGTGCGTTGAATCTAATAATTAAGAACCAGTGGTCCCTAATATTTATCAAATATCGTGCAGGTCAATGGTAAATTTACAAGTGACCAGAGTCTAATCTACAATGTAAGTGATTTATAAGATTTTTGCAGCGTGGACGTAGTAGTGCTTTAATTTCGTCAATTTGTCCTCACAATCCACAGTTTAGTGAACCTCTAGAAGCTTTATGTATATATAGGCTCTCTGATTTACCTTTCTTCTAGGCTGTTCTGGAAGCACATAATTCTGTCATCTCTTCAATGAAGCCAGGAGTGAACTGGGTGGATATGCACAAGTAAGATTAACCGAAATGCTATAAACCTCTGTTTAAGTATGCATGCAGATGTAGTTGGGATTGACTATGAACTTAAGCTTGTACCCTCAGATTGCTTTTGTATATTTTGAACTGCGTCTCCATATGGTTGCTTTCTTGGCCAACTGAAGCAAGTTTAGTGTACAGGTTAGCCGAAAGAATCATCCTTGAGTCACTGAAGAAGGGGTCCATCCTCACTGGGTAACTCTCTCTTTCAGACATTTCTTTATGCACAACTTTGTTTACTCTTCTCCAAAGCTAAATTTCATCGTTACTGTTTTGTCTTTGCTCCTAGTGATGTGGATGACATGATGGTAGAACGCTTGGGTGCTGTTTTCATGCCTCATGGACTAGGCCACCTCATGGGCATTGACACACATGATACCGGTGGTTACCCGATGGTATCATATCACTTTTCACCCAATAGTATTTATCATTGACATGAAACTACAATCCTTGTATCTTACCTTTTGCTTTGAATCCTATATTTAAAGGGAGTGGAAAGACCAAAAGAACCAGGATTGAAGTCATTACGTACTGCAAGAGACCTACTTGAAGGAATGGTAAGGGCCAACTGTTTCAAGTATATAATGATTTTGGCACTTCTCATTTCATTGTCTCTGTTCAAATATCTTACGGGTATGTTTGCAGGTAATAACAGTGGAACCAGGATGCTATTTCATCCAGGCATTGCTGGTCCCAGCCATGGAAAACCCAAAAACCTCTAAGTTCTTCAACAGCGAAACAACGGAGAGATTCAAGAATTTCGGAGGTGTCAGAATTGAAAGCGATTTGGTAAGATAAATAAATTTGAAACCAATATAAAGAGAAATGTCATTGCAACATTTTCTCATTATAATGTTTATAACCGTGTGATCTTGTGTAGGTCGTAACTGCAAATGGGTGCAAAAACATGACAAATGTTCCTCGTGAGACATGGGAGATCGAAGCTGTGATGGCTGGAGGGGCTTGGCCGCCATCAGAGAACGGTTTGACCAAGTGATTATAATCACTCTTTACCTTGTGGAAAACAACAAATACTCAATAATGGAACCTTTTAAGCTAAAGGATATAGTAAGAATTATTAGCTATTGTCTACAAATCTGTAGTATGTTTTTAAGTAATCTTGCATCAGTGTGTTGGGTCGTTTCATTTTCTTAAAACAAAGGTCACTTAATAGGTTGTACATTCATGATAAATTATTATTATTTTTTTTTTTTAATACTGATTTTATTAAAGAAAATTCAAACACAACAGAGAGGGTGCAGATGACACTACAACAAATATGGTTTTTGATAGCACACGGATAACGCTATCATATGGGTTTAATAGCATTTTCATAAACGCTATGTTTGCCGGAGCTATAATAGAGGGGGTACATATGATAGCGTTTATGAGGAGGCGCTATTGTAGGGTTGTCTATAATAGCGTTTTCGTAATGCTATTTAACCCATTAATAATAGCACACAAACCGTGCTATATTTGAATGTTTAATAGCGATTTCGTTTTGCTATGTATAAATTTATAGTAGCAGTACTTTATCGCTACTAGTTTATTTTTAGTAGCTCTATGGTTGTGCCATTTTATTTTGTTTAGTAGCGTTGCTTTTGAGCTATTTATATTAGGATTGTAGTTTTTTTTTTTTCCTGATTTCTGTATTTAATTCATCCCCTATATAAAATAATATTTGCTTGAATTTAAAATTACAATGTAGAAACAAAGTTCAAATTTTATTCCATAACAGAAAATATCTAACAGTGAACATAAAATTCAAAGTCATAAATCCCAAACAAAGAACACAACACAAGTCTCATTTGCCACAACTACCATTTGTTCATTTGTAATTGTAAAGCAACAAAAGTAGAGATGGACTGGCCGGTGTTTTTGAACTTGACTTTGTCTTCGAACATGTGGACAAGACGCTGGTAGAATGTTGGCCCCATTAAAATGAGTGAACGCATCATCTCTCTTGATCTACCGTTGCAGACCTTTCCATATTCCCTTGAAAAGCCAGCCTTAAGCACACATATTTATAATATATAAATGGAGCAAGACTCAAGAATCAACAGCAACCTAAGAGTCAGGTTCAACGTACGATCACAAAATGACAAAGCAGA
>OVAF01000499.1:0-38940 GCA_900406245.1 Odontarrhena argentea | reverse complement strand
TTTCCATTTTCTTGTTCTTCACGTCGCACAACTATCGAACACAGCAAGTACTTTCAAACTTGACCAACCTCGAGGCATTAGACCTATCTCGGAATCGGTTGTCAGGTCAGATTCCTCGAGGTCTTGGTAGCCTCTCAGCTCTGTCCTACATGAACTTTTCTTGCAACAATCTTGAAAGTCCAATACCACAAGGCACACAATTTCAAAGCCAAAATTGTTCTTCATTCATGAACAACCCCAGACTCGACGGTCCCGAGAAAATTTGTGCGGAAACTCATGTCCCGAATCCAACGCCACAACAACCAGAGGAATCTCCGGAATCGGAAGAGCCAGTGATCAACTGGTTAGCAGCAGGAATAGCTTATGGACCTGGTGTGCTCTGTGGATTGGTGATTGGACACAAGTGGTCCTTCATGAAAAAGTTTGGTCGAAACAAGCCAAGAGTAGTCACCACGAGTGCTCGCTAAACCCTCAATTATCTCTTTGTATCTCCTTTTTTAGTGTTTTTATGCAATTTTCGGGCGTCTTCTTTGAAAACAACATTTGTAATTTTCTATTTTATGTTTTTGTAACAAATATATTTCAGGCATGTTGTTCATATTTTACCGCTTCATATTTTCTGCAATTAACAAACGTATAGTTGACAATTACATAGGTGTGTCCACGAAAGTTATCCTGACCGTTAGTATCGAGCCGTCGAAAAACGCCTTCGTCCAAGTCGAAACCGCACTTACTACAGTGATCCACGATCCTCACGGTAGCTTGTGTTCCGGTCGCAGTATTTGTCACTTGCGTTTGTGTTTTCATTTATTAGACAAGTTTTTGAGGCAATTAGATTCAGCATTTATTAGAAGGGACACATATTTATGTTATATGTCACTTTAGTCTATAGGCGTCATTTGTATTGTACATGGTCCAAAATCCAAATGTTGAAAGGAAAATTTTGGATAATTTAATGGAATTCGAATTACAGAAAACAAACAAGAAGCGTGTAATTTTGACTACTTGCTTGTTGTTGCCGGTAATGTGCATATATTCGGATTCTTTAATTATCAAATATTCAATTCAGAATATTTCGATAACTATAATATGAATATAAAAACTATATTTTGGTAACTAATTTATGTAATCAATTCTGAATAAATATATTTTTATCTATACATATATCTCCAAAGTACAATTTGTCCGTTGAAAGGTTATTATTTAATAAAATCCAAATTTCTGATAATTTAGGTTCGTGAGAGAGATGTGAATTATAAATTCTACTATACCGGCATAAACTTCTCAATCGTTGTGCTTAGGATTTTATCTCATACGGATGATAAAATTAGCATGCGTTACACATATATATACAGTATACACTGTTTATACTGAAATCCAATTATCATCTTTACTTATTGGGTTTATCTGATCATTACGAAAGATAAAACTCGAAACATTTATTTTCTCTTAGTAACATTTTTAATAACTTAATAATAGGGAGATGCTATGAGAAGATCATTAGATGATCACTTCAAGAAGATCTTCAACAGTTGACGAACTCGTAGTTGACAATTAAGTGACCACGAGCATATCCCTGACGATCAGTATCAAGCTGGTTGAAAACACCTTCCTCTAAATCCAAACCGCCGTTACTACACTGATCCACGATTCTCACTGTCGCTTGCGTTCCAGTCCCAGTATTCGTCACCTGCGATTACATTTTCATGTGTTTGATTATATATCAATATTACGTTTTGGACATGGGAAAACTTTTAAAACGTGATGGTTGTATAAAAAAAAAAAAAAAGACTTACCCTCAAACATTTACCGCAAGAGTCACGACCACGAGGTCCAGCTGGACCGCAGAAAGCTGTCCAGCCGTACCTCTGACGCCATTCGAGCGGTTGGTTCCCATCCCAAGTCGAGCAATACGCACTTACTCGGTAGAGATCCCACCCATTTTGTGCAGGATTGTAGATGTGGTAAGTTGCTCTTACTCCCTGTGCGGCTTGAGCTGCTGCTTTGGCTGCAAACGCACATAGCAGAACAAACACACATATGCTAAGTCTTGTCATTGTTTCTCTACTGTGATTTTTCTTTGATTTAAATCTGTGATAGATATTGAGTAAAGAATTGATGAAACTCTATTTATAGAAATTTATTTACTAATGAAAGGACTAATTTAGCCTAGTGATGTGTATGGACCGTTGTGTGTGATTTTTGTTTGGCTTTGATTTGAATAGTCAATGTGCTTACTATTCTTCAGAGACCTTTCTAGTCGTTTGTTTCAGTTATAAGTCACATTAATTTTCTTTTCAATCATAAAAATATTCGTAGGCAATAAAAAGTTGTTTGTGTATAATTGTTTCGATCCTTAATCATAATTTATGAACATGAGTATAGGTCGATGAGATTTTACATTTATCCAACTATGGTTATAGTGAGTATATATAATTTTTTAAAAAATGTTTAAAATCATATTATATTTGAGCTCAGTAAAGGTCTTATATATTATTCCCAAAGTTTTCACACATTAAAGTCTAGAATTTGTTGATATTAATATATCTAAAATGCACAATTAAAAAAAAAAAAAAAAAAAACTATCTTCAATGACCAAAAAATTATACTGACAGCACAATATATTATTTATTGAATAATGCAATAGTTTTTTCTAATTGATAAATACTTAGACTTGCCAAGTTATATAGCTTTATTCAATGTGAAAACGTGCACGTCTTTCCCACGTACAAGTCCTAGACCACCATTAATGTAACCGTAGACGTTGCGGTCCATTACAATTCTTTTTTATTAACCTTGACTTTCTAAATCCTTAGCACATAGTATTACACAAATCTGTACAAAAAAAACATGTGGGGCTCATTATTTCATTTTATATATATATATATATGCTTTGTTTTATCAAATTTATTAATTGTGATCATATTTACATTTTGTATATGCTATTTTTGATTATAGAATATCAATACCCGATACGTCATTTATGTAACTTTTTCCATTATCAGCAATATATATGTTAATAATCTACACTACTACATGAACTTCAAGAACTTGATTTCTTTATTGATACGCGAAAAAGAAACAGTCAATCCCTCGACATACTTAGAGAGAAGTCTTTTTATTATTTTATGTGTAGGATCCATCATTACATCAGTATCAAACGCGATCAACGGCCGAAACAAGGATGTTTTTGGACTCAGTCTCCTCAATGAGTTCATTGCCACAATCAACAAATTGATAGTCAACAATGAGATGGCCCTGTTGATAGCCAAGACCATCGGTGTCGATTTGATTGAACATTGCAACATCCAAATCTAATCCTCCATTACTGCATTGGTCCACTATTCTAACCGTTACTGCTGCATTTGTCCTTGTGTTCCTCACCTATATCCATTTGAAATCCCTTCGGTTAATCATAATTCTCGTACATGTGGCATGGTTGACAAAAATAAAAAACACACTGATGATATGTAATAATTTTGAAAAAAAAACTTTTGCAGTCCAAAATTGAATATAACCCTTCAAAAATGTTGTTTAATTTAGCATAGTTACATCTATATGTAAACATATAAAGGATCTAGAAATAAGAAGAAAACATACCCTTAGGCACTTGCCGCAAGAAGCTTGACCACGAGGACCAGCCGGTCCACAAAAGGCAGTCCAACCATACTTGCTCCGCCACGCATAGGGCTTATCAGCATCCCAAGTTGAGCAATAAGCACTCACGGCTCTCAAGTCCCAATTATTCTGCGCCGGATTGTAGAAATGATAGGTGGCGCGTACGTTCGACGCGCTCTCACCAGGGCCACTAGGGCCACTTCCCCAACAATTGCTCTGGCAATTGTTGGCCGGCGAACAGTACTCCGCCGTGGTACCACAGTAGCCGTATTGGCTACAACAGATGTTCCCGGGACAAGTCTGGCCTCCGCCTTGACTGCCGCATTGTTGTCCGGCCACTATAGCCACCGTGTAAGATAATAGTATGATGGTAAGACTAAGTCTGATCTTCATGATCGATAGGATTTTCTTTTTTATCTTCTTTGGTTAGCTAATGCATGCATCTAATTATATATGTGTTATAAATCTATCAACAGTTAAACATATAATAATACTGAAAGAAAATTAAATTATATGATAATGTTTTCTTGTGGTTTTATCCAACTGATTTGTAGGTAACGTGTTTAAATCGTAGTCTACGTACGTGCATTAGAAAATGGTGATACATAAAATATTGATTTTCAAATTGTAAACTCTGAGTCTCTGACTAGAGAAACTTTATAAATTAATTTGTTAGGTTTGAATTCAGTTCTATACAAAATTTGGACTTCAAAAATATCGAATTGATTAGGAAAAGAAAACTATGAGAAGTGATATATATACTTCAGAATATCTAAGGTATATGCTATTTCATGAGAAATTCAGATGACGTGACTGGAGTGAAACTCTTCTGGAAAATGTATGAATTAGGGACCGTTGATAAACTTTATAAGAAGCTTACTAGTCAAAGTCATCTGATCGGACGGTTTAAAATTAGGAAGCATTGTGAATTATATTACATTTGCGAAGGAGGTGATAATGAGAGGCGGCTTAATGTAATGGTTTAGTTTATAGAAATTAGCAGCCTGGTAGATATATGTCGCTCTCATTTGGATATTTGGATTCGTTCATTTGACTAATTCATTGTTAACAATACCGGTCCACTGATTTTGTATCTCTTTTTTATTTTATTTTTAAAAATATCATATTAAAAATTGCATAGCAGGTCATTTTCTTCTATTCTGTTTAATATTTTTAATTTTAAAATGCATCGCTTGAATTTTACACTTTCTTGTAATTCGTTATAGAAATGATGACATTTTTAAGTTAGATTTTGAAAATTAGACCCGAGGCTCGAGAGTCTAGCTAGATGTGAGTCTATGTGGAAATTATCTAAATCGCCGAAACATCATAACAATCGGAAGAGTTTATTAGCTAACAGAATAAGTATACATTCAAGTTTTGTAACAGTGATATGGCAAGAGATGTTATATATGAGCCTTAATGTATAAATTCACAATAAACTTCCAAGAAACATAACTCGAAGAGTTTATTATCTAACAAGGCTTGCTCTCTTGGGGGAGTCTAAAACTTGACTTGCCAACTACTTTCTTCTAAAAGCCTCATCAGGCCCATTTAAACCTCATAAAGGAATCTGAGATTACATTTCATATACAGTAAATATTTCAACTGATCTACTTGTGAATTTGACTCTTTTCATAGAGATCAAGTGAATGCACCAAGTCCAAAAAAACCTATTTCCTAATTAAGTTATAACAGTAACTTTATGTGCAAAAAAAAAGTATGTTATAATACTGTAATAGGGACATAACAAATATCTCAAATGTAAACTAGTGGTTATCGACTATGTTGCTACTCTTGCTTGATTATTGANAAAAAAAAAAAAAAACAAATATCTCAAATATTTGCCAATCTCTGTGTTTCTCAGCGCTTGGTAATATGAATATATGATATTTTCTTTTTTTTTTTTTTTGTTAAGGAATATATGATATTATTATCAATGTATATATATACACATATATTATACACACAAACATGCAAGATCTCTCAAAGGTTTTTGGTAGTATAACCTTTTTTGGCGAAACTTCGCCTGCATTTCCTCGCCACATTATTGCATCTATTTGGCCAAGTGCCTTCATTTTTATACTACTTTTCTCCATTTAAATTTTTGTCAACACATATAAATCTATTAATATATATATATATATATATATAACTCCTCTTGATATTGTTATTGTAAGTTTGTAAGTATCTCATTCCCTCTTCATAGCCTCATATATATATGTATATATACGAATAAACAATAAAACTAATTTGTGACCAAAAAAAGAAAAAAACAATACGACTAATTTTATATATTTTAAAAAGATGAAACAAAAATTTAGACTTTTCATTCATATTAAAAAAAAAATGTTACATCATAAATGTATCGATATATTTTAAATTATACAATTTCCTATAAATATAAATCAATAGTAATTAAAATAATTTCAATCAATTCTTTTTGAATTCAATAATTTTTATGATAAATGAATAAAAAATTATCTAGGTAATTCATCTTTTTGAAATGGATGGAATTTTTTGTGAATTAATCTATAGTAAGATAAAATTTGGAATTTTTTGTGAATTAATCTATAGTACGATAAAATTTGTAGATAATAAAAAAATAAAACAAATATCATCGTTGTCACCCATTGTTTGTTGAGAGGATGGATGACAGCGTAAAGAATCAATAATGGAGCAATACATATTTTATTTCGGACAATATTTATTAATTCATTACAATATTGTTCCCCAACAACTCTACATTATCCACATGCTCTTCCCCATTCCCACCTTCCACATTACCTTGATCTCTTTAAACTTTCTCATATGACAAAAAAATATAAATGTAATGTTTCAGAAATTAAATCAACAACTTGAATATTGGGTTCGTTGTTGGTATAGCAATATATATTCAATTCGAGGAGATAAATTGGTCAAAGATCTATACGTTCGTTTTTGAAAAAACCGGTGAATGTAGGAACTTCATATTTATTAAAAAAAAAAAAATAGCTAATAAATATCTTAAGATGGAGATATAATTTATGAGAGTAGACTAGTAAATAGTAAAATATGCAAACACTAATTTAATCTTGTGAGAGACAATACACACAAACGAGGTAAGACTATTAATTGAGCTTTCATCTATCACTTTTATGTACCGGTAAATACACTTTCATGTACCACTCATTGAAATGTTACTAACATAAGTAAGAAACAAACGAAATTATATGATTTAGATGGCTCGAAATAGGAATAATGATCATTATTTGTCAATAAGAAAACAAATATGAAAGTACAATAAACGTGAATAAAATTGTCACGTCAAAGTAACACATTAAGATGTCTTAGGGAATACAACTTGACCATATAGACAACACACAATAATGCGGAAAAAATTGTTTTGAACGGACATATAAATGCAACCTAACAAAATTACATGATATAAATATGTATACATATATAATACATATATAACAAAAAAGGGTTTAAAATTTTTAAAATTGTAATACATCACAATATTTATTATATTATTATTTATTAATATATAATACGCAAACTCCCTGCTCGAACGGTAGTTTCGAGCCGGTTTGGCTTTTCTCGGTTTGAGATATCCAACCGATCGAACCGGTCCGGTCTTTCTTCCTTTCCTTTTGGTAATCACAAGAAACGTTTCAAGATACTCGATCTCAGCTTCTGTTCTTGCACTTTTCTAATGCCCTTGGAGCTGAAATGAACAGAAAAATACAATAGTATTAGCAACAAAAAAGTACAAATTAAACCCTAAAATATGTTATACAATCAATTTTGGATTAAAAAAAGCTAACCAAGTCCGCTTGCTTCGGATCCCTTCATTATTCGTATACGTTTGCATGAGTCCACAAACATCCTACAAAAAATAATCCAAACAACACGTAAATAAATATATAAATATTTGCTAATTAACATTTTCAACAAAAATAAAAACATATATAATTATTTAGAAGATATTAAATTAGAATACTCACTCCCATGGTACGTCTCCTACAAGCATCCAGTCTCCATCTTTATCTTCATAAGTTGGAACATAATCTGATCCGTTCAAAAGATCAATCAACTTACTCTCATTCATAAAATCCTTCATTCCTTGTGGTCCATAGTTCCCTAAAATAATCAACAAATATAAATAAATTCACAATATAAAAATAGAATTAAGTTCTCTAATAGATGTATATAATATTTTTACTATTTACCTATGGTAAAAGAGCTGAACATTTTACTAAGTGCGTTGGAGAGATCTTGGTAAGTTTTGTAGAGCTTCAAGTCAATTTTTCGAAGGTATGGTGCACCATCCATGCTAACTTTCACATAAGCCGCGGCGGCACTGGCAGAGGCGGAGGAGGTGGCTCCGCTGCTACCGGATGTCTTCTCTTCGGCCGCATCTCCGGTGGTCGGTTTTTGAACGGACATGACGTTCTTTCGGAAAGATCTTACCGGTGGCCATCCCACAACTTGTGTCCTGAAATTCCGTAAAGATATTTTAAATTTTTAATCTCAAGTGTATATATTAATGTAGATTAACAAAACAAAAGTTGTATTAATTATTGTAATTTATTTAGAAAAAGTTTTTAAAATGTTCTAGTTGTTTCACACGTGTCGGATGGTAGGTGGCTATAGTTGTCTAAACATTGATTTAATCTTTAATCTTTTTCGTAGATAAAGTAAAGATTCCTTATGTTTTGTATTTTTCTAGTTTCTTCCCGACCAAAAAAAAAAAAAATCAAACAGAGTACTCAACCTAGCTACGTAATGATTATTATAAATAAAATATAAATAATATTCGTAAAACTGTTGAAAGGATGGAACAAAAACAGATCTCACAGTAATTATTGTTCTGAATTCCCTAATCTAATTTAATCAGCTAGCTAATTAAATCATACACATGTTCAATCTTAAACCATATATACACTAAAAGCTCATCCATCTCTGAAACACTAACCGACTCTTTAATCTAATTTGATCGAAATATTTCCACAACCTAATCTCTAATATAATACAGAGATATGGTTTTTGAAATAAAGTTTCTTACTTGGCCGGTGGTTTAACGGTCTTCTCTTTCATATTCTCTAGATCAACTTCGGAATCCAAAGCCGTCGATGAAAGATTCAGCTTAAGATCAACCGTCTCAGAAAATCCTCTTTTGCCATTATTAATTTTTCCGGCTATCTCCCCACCGCGGTTTCCACCCGGTAGCCCTAACCTCAGCTCCGTCGCCTCAAAATTAATCATCTTGCTGCTTAGATAATGATTAGCAACGAGCTAATTAAGATTCTTCTGTTTCTAGGGTTTTGCTTTTGATATTCTTTTTTTAGGGAACTAAATTTTTTTTTGAAGAGAGAGAGAGAGAGAGACGGATGTGAAATGTGATGAAACAAAGGGCCTTGATATTGGATCGTGTGTAGTATAAAATATATATCGAATTCATGATTTTTGAGGATTATTAGTTGAACGGGTGAGATGTTGCCACGTGGATGCTGGGATTGGTTGGACCGTAAAGAGTGTTGTCGGGAGAGAATGATGTCATGCATGGCGTCATTTTTTGCTCTAAAGAATAATTGCGGCTA
Source organism: Odontarrhena argentea (assembly GCA_900406245.1). NCBI lineage: Eukaryota > Viridiplantae > Streptophyta > Magnoliopsida > Brassicales > Brassicaceae > Odontarrhena > Odontarrhena argentea. The sequence continues at coordinate 29,737 of OVAF01000499.1, read as the reverse complement.
AGCCAGTGGGCAAAGGCCAAGTTGCCACAGTTTTTCCTCTTTCTATTTCGAATTTATCCACCAAATTTTTATTTAAATTTATTCTTTATATAAAGTTAAAATGATAAATCAGTTTTAGGTATTTATCTTTTTATTATTTCCTCCCTTTTTCAAAAAAAAAGTTGTTTTAAAAGTTATACTTTTCTGATTTTTATGTAATTTTTACTAGTTGTAGTACATTTCACTGTTTAATTTCAAGAGATACTAACTAATTTTAAAAAACTATTATCGATTAAGAATTACTTGAAATGGCTAAATATTGAAAGATTGAATACTTTGAAAAGGAGGAAGTAATACTTGACAGAAATTTTTAAGTATATGAAAATACAACCAAATATTTTACAGCAGGAGCTAAAACAGTCGAGAAAAGCCAATAATATTAACAAATTAAAGAGAGTTTTGTCGGAAATTATTTTATTCCTAATTTCAAAATAATTAATTAGAAAGTGGAATAAAAAAGACAGCTAAGACAAAGATGGGACCCGCAGATGGGAAAGAAATCGAAAGTTGTCAGCTTCAAACATGTGTTTTGATTCCATGGATTCGTTGTCCTTCTTTGTGGAACCCACCATTCACAATAGCTATGTTTGCCTTTTTTTATTATTACTATTTTCCATCAATATAAATAATAAATTTTCTGTTAATTTATAATTTAGTGCCGACAAAAAAATAATTGAAACTATACGTAAATTTCTCTAAAATATAAAATTTTATATAAACCAAAGTCTTGGTCTGCCATCGCGTTTTCGTACTATACTTCCCATGTGCATCTGTCTTGTCTGTACATTTTTATGGGGTTTTAGTGAAGTCAAAACAAAATTATCTATTATTAATGTGTATTATTCAAGTAATTGTCGATAAACATGATTAGCATTTTCAGATGACTTGCATTATGTGATTAGGAAACATTCCCTTCCGCGTACCTGATTAGTATATATATAATCTAATCTTAATATGTTTTTTTTTTAATAACCTATCTAATTTTAAAACCACTTGAGGGTGGGCTAGTGGTAGGACGGATTCCAGGTTGAGGATTCATTCCCAATATGCCGGGTTCGAATCCCCACGGCTGCAAACTCCCTCAAGTGGCCACCGGGGCTAGCGTTAAATCGCAAGAATACGTGGGTTGCCGTCGGCCTCGTGGGATTAGTCTGGACGAAGCCTGGGACCCCCACGGTTAACAAAAAAACCTATCTAATTTTAATTTTAATATGTTGACAACCAAATTCTAAATGCTTATTTATTCTAAGTAAGTCCGTTGAATTGAAGTGTAGTGTGGGAAGGGTCATACATATGACTGACTCAGCGGTCATCTGGGAATGAAAATTCCATGACAAATATAAAATAATTTTAGATAACATTTTTTTTTTCGTATTTGAAAAATATTAAGTTAATTAACTGTTTAATAACATACAAGAATATTGTCAGATCTTTTTTTCTTTTTGTAAAACTATATAATCAATAGTAAATTTGTTGTTTAATTTAAAGATTAGCTATATAGTATATTATAAACACTAAATATTCTCATCACCACATTCTCGCTATATATCATTATCATTTCTTGTAAATGTAAATTAATTGTTACATTCAATAGTATGTATGTGTTAGTAGTATGTATTCAATAGTTATAGTAAACAAGTTTTTAAACAATTCACTTTCTACAATATATCAATAGATATGTCAATGCGTAAAGAAAAATGTCCATATAAGGAAGCAAACACGATTACGTAAAGAAGAAAAAGCCTTAATCAAGATCATACAAAAAGCAAATGCATACAGATTTTAAAGCCATTCAATAGAAAAAAAAAAAAAATTGTAAACCATGTGCTCGTATGTGGCATGGCGAGACATGCCATGCCCATGTCGTCAACCTCCTGCTTTTTCTTATCAACCTTGAATTAATTAAAAAAAAAAAAAAAAAAACCTTGAATTAATTATTAAAATATTGTTATAGCATATTTTCGAGGAGCACAATAATATTAGCGTTCATATTTTAATTGCTCATTGCAAATTATAAACGCGTAATTATCACCAACATCAGTTATTGCTAAACATCATCATGCTCATGCATGATTACGATGGAAGAATCTGACATAGAAAATTGAACATGCCAAGTTGACAACGACTTCATCTCAATCTACATGGCTATATATATACATCTAGATATATAGATATACAACATATAAGTAAAGCTTCCATAATTAAATAAGTAGACTCAAGTAATGAAATTATACTCCCAAAATTACATAACTTAAAAAAAAAAAAAAAAAATTACATAACTTTAAAAAGTTACATAAGTTTTAAACCTCAATGCTCACGCAACAACGGAAAAAAAGTGGCTATGAATGGCAACTCGTGGATGTGGTGTTAAGAGAGATTCTAGACGAAATTTTTGTTATGTTATCATTCGTGTTTTATTATAAATTATTTTTATTTTTACTATTATTTATAAACTACATTTGATCCATAATATACGTTTTTACTTTTTAAATCGCACCACATATATCTTTTAATTTATCCAACAAAACGCAGTTACCATTTCGAGTCTAGGAATAACAGATAAAACGTGTTTTTGTTAATTAGTGGACTAGTGTGCTAGGTAGAGATGATAAACTGATAATTGCAAACAAAAATAGTTACTAATCATGATTTGACACGTATAAATTAACAATTCATGTAAACTTGAGGACGAGGATGTAAATGGCTCCACGTGGGCCGGAAAAGATGCCAACCCTGAGATAAGGATAAAGTCGTACCCTCGTGTGGGCTGGGCCCTGTGAAATTTAATGTCTTGTGTTTCAGTGTCCAATAACATTACAGATCCACACGTGTGCAATCTCTTCTACCGGTATTAAATGCTTCCGATCACCTTAACGCCGTCAACATCCACCCAACAAGCGTGTCCTTACCACAATCCACATTTGATTTTTCCCAAAATTTTTGACAAAAAAATAATAACCCGATCTATACCGTTGATGGAAAACAAAAGAACAGCTAGTAGTAATTCTAAGTTTGAAATAATTAAGGAAAGATATAAATTTAGAATTTCAGAAAACACTATTTTTATTAATATTTCTGACTTTTTTTTATATATATTACTCTATGTGTCTAATATCACATGATTTTTAAGTGTTTGGTATACATATTAAGAATTCAATATTTTTTTATTTTCTCTAGATTAAAATATCATTCATCATCCATTTAATCATATTTCAACCAATAGTAAATCAATATGCATAATACTAATAATCATATCAAATAACCGTACATTTAGTTTTGCATTAAAAACTTGAAATATCATATAATTTAGAACAAAAAACTCTTAAACCTCATCTAAAATGACACAGAGAGAGTAGTAATTACTCGCTTTGTCAATTATTATAGATGATGTTTTAGAAGATTTTTTTTCTTTTCCAAATTAGATAATTTTTTCAATTTTCAATGTAAAATTAAATGTACTTTTATTTGATATGATGTTTTGTATTATGCAGAATAATATACTATTGATTAAAATATGTTTAAATGAATGATAAATGATGGTTTTATTTGGTTAAAATAAAAAATTAATGAATTTATGTGTGCGACAACCTTAAAATCATATGTGAAGTTACCGTAATTAGTGATAGTGATACATAAATCCACTAAGACTCTCACCATTATACTTGGGATCGAGTCTCCTAGCATGCATTGTGCAAACCATTTTTAGTCAATNGGAATAAAAATTTTAATTAAAAAAAAAAAAAAAAAAAAAAAATCCATTAAAATTGGACTATATGGATTCGATGGCTTGGGCAAATACGATGCAATGGTAGGATATTTAATTAGGATCACAATGTACTGCATCACCTTGATTCATCAGTTCATAGCTAAGATATATTTTTCTGCGACGATTCTGCTTACGAACATGCATACTACGATCAAGTTTGTCACCAATGTAAACTCTTTTATAGTTATCATGACTTTGGTTTATGTGTGGAAATATTGGAGAACTCAATTCTTATATATAGTGTAAGAGATAAGTATAACTCCCGTAGTTTCATCAGTTCACAGTTCTAAATTTTCATAGCAAAATTGATGTTTTATTTTTTTAATTCAATTTTTACGTTTCTACATTAAGTGTTTTTTTTTTTTTTTTTTGAGATAAGATATTTTATAAGTTTTCTAATTCATTAATTTTCAGGTTTAAATTTGATTTCGTTTATTGCTTTGCAGGGATAAACAAATATCCTCATCAGGTTTTGTTTGTTGTTTAATTTTCAGATCAGTTTCCGATATAGTTTTAGCTAGGTTAGGATTAGTTTATTCAAATTTCGACACTCCTAAGTTTAGGTAAAACACATATTTCTGTTTCTAAGGTAATATAAACGTTACATTTTTACAATACGAATAAAATGAAATTTGAAAGAAAAAAAAGTAACATCATTTGATAGTGACCTAGTAGATAGTGAGTAAATTGATGACTTTGAATAAAGTCATGAGCATAAACCTATTGATTTTGTTGCAACTTCTCATGATTTGTGATTTTGTTACGTATGAATGATCGATGTGTTTTTGCGTATCGAATAGTGAACAGAGGTCAAGTCTTGGTATTTATATAGTGAACAACTTTACGAAGATATATGTAGTCCTGTCCAAATATGTAAGTAAACAATTATAATTGTGAGATTTGTACGATCTCACCATTAGAGGAATTCAATTTATCTCAATCTTTAGATACAATGCATAATAGAATATTAGTTTTTTTTTTTTTTTTTTTTTTTTGGTCAACTGAATATTAGTTTGTCAAAAAATATGATTCTACCGTTCTTTCGTTTTACTTAAAAAAAGAGTTTATAGAATTTGGGATTGGCATGTAAGAAACACGCCTACCCATATTTGTGTATATATATACTGCCAATTGCCAGATTATTTTTTAAAATAATAGAATTTTGCATTGTTGTGGTAATTAATACTGTATATGCCTCCTATGTATATAATAACTTAAGTATCATATTTTTCCAATACATACGTGGAAGTCAAAAAAAAAAAAAAAAAACGAAATTGTTATAGTTATATGCGACATATAGTTGTGATCACTAATCAGTCATACCAGACTTGATTAGAAAACATTATTATGAAATATTGCATAAATTAATTAAGTTATTAAAAAAAGATAGTCCGGACATGCATGATTAATTCTTCATGACAGTTTTTTGTTTTTTTTTTGATAAAAGGTTTTCTATTAATAATAAACACTGTTACAGAAAATGCAATAAGAAAATAGAAAAACTCGGTCAACATAACCGATATTAACCGGACAGTTGTTTGTTTTCTTCACAACATAATTTCAATAATCTTTAAAAAACATTTTAGGGAATGGGTATATCGGTCCAAAAACAAGACAAGGGTAATATATTATATATAAAACTTCAAGAATTCTGAAACAAAACATAAAAGCAATAAATTATTTTCATGCTTTAGGCTTGAACATGACCCTAGGTTACTTTTTTCGTTTCTTCAAACTCACATGCAACTATTTTCTCAAATCTCCTAAAAATAATTTTTGCTTGAAGCATTAATTCTATATCTTCAATCTAGAAACATGTAATGACGACATCATAGCATTAGCTTATATCATTTTTATTTTAGTTCAGCTTGGAAGATTCATCAATTGTATTAGATTGTAGGTGTAACACGAATGAACGATAGAAAATACTAAGGATGTAGATATAATAGTGAATAATTAAGATTCAACAAATACAAAATAATAACTTTTAATTCATGGAATTCTATTACATTAATTATAACAAATGATTATGTGTCTTTATCAAAAAAAAACAAATGATTATGTGTATGCATGGATGTATAACTTTTTATTACATTCATGTATAATTATTTAAAAACTTGTGGAGTCGGACCACCACGGCATCTTTGTTCTGTTTCACATCCTCGCCTGTATGGATTTGCAGGTGGTCCGGGTGGACATTTATTATATGCACATGGAGGGTTACGATCACCTCGGATTGCTGGATATCCAATCTCTGTTCCAATTACCACATCCATGTTGCTTGTAAACATACATGCTATGAATAACGTCACGACCATAAACCTCTTCATTTCTTTTGACTGGCTCATGATTTGTGATTTGTTTTGTGTGAACAATGTGTTTTTTTTTTTGGGTGAGTGTATCAAATAGTACTTGTGCTTTTGAAAAGAGTTCATATTATATGATATTTATAGTGTGTAAAGTTTATGAAAGATAATTCATAGACACACGTAAATAGTAATAAATGGTGGTCATATATGTTGAATAATATGTAAGGAAGTAAGAGGGATTTGATTTTATCTCATTCTTTGGGTACATATTGTGCCATAAAACATTAGTTGGTCAAACATTAGCTGTCAATTCTTCTTCATTTTACTTAAAACGAGTACTTTACAATAGAATGTGAGAGTAACAAGTAGAAAAGTATCTAGGCAAAATTATAGAGATTGCCATTTTTAATCTTTGAACTTTTAAATATGCCATGAGCTTTTTTGAATGCCATTTGACCAAAAAAACCAACTGTTCATGACCATATTACCCTTCTTCCCTTTGTTGCGATCGCCGACATTTGAACCGGAAGAATCTCGTTGACCCACTGCAACAAGGTCTCAAGAACTGAAACTATGCGGTGAATGTAGGTGACACATGACAAGGATCTGATACCTTTCCTCGCCTGAGATTTGTGAAGAACGTTGACTGCCGGAGCTCGGATCGGGAGATAGTTCGGTGGCGATGCGACGGAGCCCAACCGACAACGTTTTCGCCGGAGCAATGTACGCCGGAGGGACGGTCTTAACAACATGGTGGGGAAGCGAATCGAGGAGGAAAACACTCGAAGAAGATAACGAGACGGGAGGGCAAATCAATGATAAGTTTCCCCCAAATTTCACAGATGAATCGGTTCAAAAAAAAAAAAAAAATTTGACAGATGAAGAAGATAACGAGACAGGTGGGCCATAACTGGGCCATGGCAAAATCGAAAGTTTGTTTTGGAAAATGGCTACCTCTATAAATGTTACTTTATTTAGTGGCATATATATAATTATTCCAAGTATCTATGCCTACCAAGTAACAAGTAGAAAAGTATCTATGCCTACCAATTAGTTAAAATAAGAGAGAGTAATTCAAAAAAAAAAAAAAACAGTGATTCTTAATTCTAAGCAAAATCCACTCTTATTCAATAGTTGATTTAAAATTCTCTAGCAAAATTTAGTATTATTTTTTTGTATTTACAAAATCTTCATTAATAGAAATTAAAATCATGTGTTATTGTAAGTTGTATTCATGAACACTTCACTAAAAGAGTATAAAATCAAGTGCATGTTATTAATATTTTGAAATCTAATATTGTTCAATGAAATATGATAAATTAAAATCTCGTGTTAATGATATTTGATAGACTGTCACAATATCTTTTACTTGAAATAATCTTGTGGAAGCCTCTTTAGCCCAGTGGTTGGTCAAAGGTTCATTAATGCTTATACACACTAGGAGGTATAGGGTTCGAACCCTAGATAATGCGATTTATTTGAAATTATGCAGGTTAATGGAGGCAAGTTTACAAGAGATCTCTAGCGTTGTGCAAGTAGAACCGTTCGTGGATCTATAGGGTCGGTTAGAATTGACCGTTGTAGAATCGTCTATGTAATAGTTTCTCATAATCTGTAATAAAATAATAAATCAGACGACAAAAAAAAAAAAAAAATCTATAACTAATTTTATTTGTAAAAGTTAACAACCAAAATCTAACATCTACCCACTAGATATCATAACATTTTTTAAAACGGTAATTATAAATAACAAAAATGTTCAACGTATATAGGATCTCACAATCATTTTCTTCATTAGTGGTTTTCACTTCTCCCTCTTTTTGGCCATTCACGTTGTTATTATTATTACATATTTTTTTTTGTGAATGTCCATCTCTACATGATATTGTGAAAACTGGAAAGTTAGCTCACTTTATTTTCTTTGTTCTCTATGTGGTCTCTTTTAGTTTTTTTTTTATGAGAAAACTTTCGTTTACGGATCGAATACAGCTTTTTATGTTTTGGTAATCATACTCTTTTTAAAAATATTCATTTTAATCACCTTTGATTTTATTGTCATCTAAATTAGTTTTTTTTTAATAGATTTTTAGATGATGAAACAAAGTCTCCTCAAGAAAGATGATGAAGATGTAAATGTGAAGATTCTAAATCTACAAATATATTTTAAAATTCTAATCAACTTTGAATCAGGTGGTGGACTTGATTTAAACTTCTCCATTCTATAACACCCCCTAAATCTTTTAGCTAATCTGATTAGGTGTCATATTTTTCCAATACGTGGAAATAAAAAAATCAAAGGAAACTTCCATAAAAAACTCTCAAGTTAATTTCAATAAGCTTTTTGATCACATTCGTCACTATCGCCATCATATTATTATGTTCAAATATATATATATATATATATATATATATATATATTTAAATATATAAACAGACTTAAAAAAATTATTTTTAAAATAAGAACCATAATTTATTTCGTATGCTATGCAGTTATCATAGATGGAATAGATCAACCGCTCTTTTCGGATTTATTTTTATTAAATGGTGGATTTCTTAAAATGAAACGATAATCGATCGAATTATTAACACTTAGAAATTTTAGAATGAAAAATAAACTAAAAAGTAATGGTAAAAAGGAAATTAAACATGTAATTTTCATATAGATAATTTATTATTAATTTGTGATTAATTACCATGAAAAAAATACATCTCATATTGTACAAGGACATGATTACCAATGAACCAATTAATAGTAAACTGAAAATGAAATTCTAGTAAGTGTTGAATTGATGACCAAAGAAAAAAAAAATGTAGTAGTAAGTGTGACTTCGTGCTTACGTGGACAAAGAGAGGGACCCACAGAAAAATAGATTTTCTCGTTTGTTGATTTCATCAAAAAAAAAAAAAGTTTTTTGTTTCTTCTCTCAATCTTCCATTCAACGTTCTTCAATTGAAAACCCTTTTCTCTCTCTTGTCCGAATCAAATCCGATTACTCGGAAAAGGGAAGCTTTTGTGGCGGAAGGGGGAAAGGAAAGGGAAACAAAACCCTAATTTCGAAAATCGTGGAATCGTCTCTTTAAGTTTCTGAATCGGGCGGTGACGATTTGGTTCCGTTGTCCGCGATGGCGGAATTAGGGCAGCAGACGGTGGAGTTTTCTGCTCTCGTTGGTCGAGCAGCGGAGGAATCGTTTCTTTCTCTCAAGGAGCTTGTGGAAAAGGCCAAGTCTACGGAGCTTTCTGATACTGATAAGAAAGTTAGTCTTCTTAAGTATGTTGTTAAGACTCAGCAACGGATGCTTCGCCTCAATGCGCTCGCTAAATGGTGTAAACAGGTTTGTCTTCTTTCCTCCGTTTTTGGTTTTGTGGGTTGAAGTGAAAGTTGGAAGCTTTCTTGGATTGGAATTGGATATGGTGTAAGAATATAGCTATTGATAGTTTGGTTTCGAGATCTATGGGGTTTAGCACGTTTCCCATGGATATAGTGCCATGATTCGTAGACTTTGAATGGAATTGGAAGCTCCTTTGGTGTGACTTTGATGGGTTCCATTAGTTATGTGCTAAAGTTGATGATGTTCCGTAGAGGTAATGGATTGGGAAATATAGGTCAATCACATTCCTTCCGCTCAGAAAATATGCCTTTTGATTACTCTGGAATTAATATATAGCCTAGGTGGGTTTGCTGAAGTTCTAGCGTTTCTTACATCTAGGAACAACGGAAATAAAAGCTAAAAGCTAAGTTAAGATGTTTTACTTGTCATAGTGTGGATATATGGTGTTTGTTTAGTACGGAGTTTAGTAAAAGTTGAGAACTTTGCCTTGCTTGAGTTCCTTAATTAACTGTTTAGGATACGGTTTGATAGATAGAAGTAGGACATTTGTAAGAAACTTTCATTAATGTATATGGTGTCTACTCTTCACTGGAAAGTGACAGAAAAAATTTCATGGAACTTGGCATTCCAAGTAGGCTTATCACTGTTTGCCCAAAAAACAAGTAGGCTTATCACCAGGTTTTGTTTCTCTGTGAAATTCTAAATTAGTTTCTTTACACCTATATTACATTTTTGGGAACTTAGAGAATTGATGCTTGGTTGTGTTCATTATCTGTATGGAGGAAGTAATTGTAATGTTTGTGCTGCTTATTCACTTTTGGTTATACCTCCTGGACTGCAGGTTCCTCTCATTAATTACTGTCAAGACCTCGGGAGCACATTATCAGCTCATGATATCTGCTTCACACAAGCTGCGGATTCGCTGTTTTTTATGCATGAAGGTCTACAGCAAGCTCGGGCTCCTGTCTATGATGTTCCCTCTGCTGTTGAGATTTTACTGACGGGATCTTATGAGCGCCTGCCTAAGTGTCTAGATGATGTGGGCATGCAGAGCTCTTTGGATGAGGATCAACAGAAGCCAGCACTAAGAAAGCTGGAGGTTCTTGTACGTTCCAAACTACTTGAAATGTCTCTTCCAAAAGAAATAACAGGGGTGAAAGTTTCTAGAGGTACAGTTACCTTGTCTGTCAACGGGGAATTTAAGGTTCTTGTTACTCTTGGTTACCGAGGTCACCTATCCATGTGGAGGATATTGCATTTGGATCTGCTTGTTGGTGAAAGAAGTGGCCCAATTATACTCGAAGTGACAAGACGGCATATCCTTGGAGATGATTTAGAGCGTCGCATGTCTGTTGCAGATAATCCATTTGCAATATTATATACAGTACTTCATGAGCTTTGCGTCGCCATTGTCATGGACACAGTCATTAGGCAGGTCCGAGCTCTTCTTCAGGGGAGATGGAAAGATGCGATCCGCTTTGACTTAATTTCGGATACTGGCACCACACCTGCGAACCAAGAAGGAGAGGCAGATTCTGTTAGTCTTCGAACACCAGGAGTGAAACTCATGTATTGGTTAGATTCTGATAAAAATACTGGTCCATTCATTAAAATTGAGCCAGGGTCAGATCTCCAGATTAAGTGTCTTCACAACACATTCGTAATTGATCCACTTACGGGCAAGGAAGCCGAGTTTTCTCTTGATCAGAGTTGCATTGACGTGGAGAAGCTTCTGCTTAAAGCTATATGCTGTAATAGATATACCCGCCTTCTTGAAATTCAGAAAGAGCTTTTGAGGAATGCTCGGATTTGTCGCGGTCCTAGTGATGTCATCCTGCAGACCGTCCTGGATGAGCCTGGTATTGAGGTAATAAAAGAATGGTTTAGCGTTTTATTTTATCTCGATTTATATATATTTTATTGAAATTTTCCCAGGTTCGTGTTACTTACGCTAGTTAGACATTAAGTATGTCCACTCAAATGTCAATAGTAAGATTTCTGTTTTCTAGCAAGTAGCTCATTTGCTTTCTGCTGTGTTCAGAAAAAAAGCAGATGGTTGAACCTAGGTTTTGATAATATATTTTTGTTATGCACAATTATTATTGTCAAGAGTAGCGAATTTTTTACAATGTGCGTGGCCTATGGTCTAGCTTTGTTTAGGTAGGGAGCTAGTATGGCACAGGCTATTTTCTCTTGCTATTGATGTTTTTCAGTGTTTAACAGAATTATATTGTGTCATTCTTCTCTCTTCTCTTCTTGTAGGTAGGTAACATGGTAGATTCTAAGGAACGAGTAGAGCCAGAGGTCTTACGTGTCCGAGCCTATGGATCGTCATTTTTCACACTCGGGATAAATATAAGGTATGTCGCATTTGTATATATAGAGAGAGCTCTTATTTTTCCTCGCTTCGCGTTCTCATTTGTATTTAATACTTGCAGGACTGGTCGGTTTCTTCTTCAGTCATCCAAGAGTATATTGACCCCCTCTATCTTGGAGGAATTTGAAGATGCCTTAAATCAAGGAAGTATCTCTGCAGTTGATGCCTTCATCAACTTGAGAAGCAAAAGCATTTTGCATTTTTTTGCTGGCATTGGCAAATTTTTGGGTCTTGAGGTAGTAATTTTTTTTGGCTAGGCTTGTTGTTCAAGTTCAATCGTAGAGTTGGGAGTATTGACTTACGTGTTAAATGCAGGTCTACGAACATGGTTTTGGTATAAACAAAGTTCCTAAAAACCTCTCGGATGGGTCAAGCACTCTGACTTTGGGATTCCCTGACTGTGAAAGCTCTCACCTATTGCTCATGGAGCTCGAAAAGGACTTTACACCATTGTTTAAACTGGTGGAAACGCAGATTGATGGTTCAGGGAAACCTCAGCCTTTCAATGATCTGAGCAATGTTTTGCGAGTTAAGAAAATTGATATTGGGCAGATACGGATTCTCGAAGATGATCTTAATTTGATTACATCCGATGTGGTTAGATTTGTTTCTTCATTCTCAGATGCCGAGGGCTTAAATCAAGCATCTGGACACCGCAACCATCCTGGATTAGTTGATGAGGCGTTGGCAGAAATGAGTGGAAGCCAATTGAGTTTCTCTACCATCGTAGATGAAGTATTTGGACTTCAGAAAGGGGCATCGACTCTTGTTTCAAATGATGGGCATGGTTCAGTCTCCAAGAACCACTCTGCTGTTAATGGCCCTGGAAAAGTTCCATTGTTGACTACCTATCCTTCTGATTCCTTGTATAATCTACAGGGTCCCGTCCAATCTAGCTCTTATAATTCGTTATCATCTCCTCCTGGGATGGGTTCAACTATGAAGAAGAGAGCCATCTCTAACTCTGACCAGGAGTTATCCATGATAATATCTCCATCGTTATCTGCTGGGAACGGAGTCTCTGAGTCAGGCAGTAGACTGGTCACTGAATCCTCATTGTCACCTCTTCCCGTATGTAAGAACATTTTCTATAGCCTTTTATATATATTCATTGAACTTCTCAGTATCAGAATTCCTAATATATTTAATATGTAGATCAAACAGCTGATATTGCAACTTCTTCTGATGGTCCTTTGTTGAGAAAAGACCAGAAGTCCCGGAAACGTTCAGCTTCAGATTTGCTAAGATTGATCCCATCCCTCCAGGGAGTGGAAGGTGTTGTTAGTCTCAGTAAGAGAAGGAAAACCTCTGAATTGGTGCAGAGTGAATTAGTGAAGAGTTGGAGCCCTGCATCACAAATCCTATCCACTGCCGTGGCAATGCCTACAAAAACTATTGGATGCAGCTATGGGAATCTCATAGCTGAAGCAAACAAGGGAAATGCACCTTCCAGTGTTTTTGTCTATGCTCTTCTCCATGTGGTCAGACATTCTTCGTTGTCCATAAAGCATGCCAAACTTACTAGTCAGATGGAGGCACTGGATATTCAATATGTTGAGGAAATGGGACTACGAGATGCGTTCTCAGATATATGGTTCCGGCTTCCATTTGCTCAAAATGATTCCTGGCAACATATATGCTTACAGCTTGGTAGACCTGGAAGCATGTGTTGGGATGTGAAAATAAATGACCAACACTTTAGGGATCTCTGGGAACTTCAAAAGGGAAGTAAAACCACACCGTGGGGATCTGGAGTTCACATTGCAAATTCGTCTGATGTTGATTCCCATATCCGTTATGACCCTGAAGGTGTTGTCCTGAGCTATCAATCCGTGGAAGCTGATAGTATAAAGAAGCTTGTGGCCGACATACAGAGGCTTTCAAATGCTAGAATGTTCTCCCTTGGTATGCGGAAACAGCTTGGCATAAAGCCAGATGAAAAAATAGATGAGAGTAGTGCTAATCCTGCTGTTAAAGGACCCTGGGGAGCGAAAGGCACTGGTGAGACATATGATAGATGGAGGGCTTTTAAGATTGAGGCAGTGGGTTTAACAAGTCTGTGGTTTAGCTTTGGGTCAGGCGTCTTGGCGCGTTTTGTTGTTGAGTGGGAATCAGGTAAAGATGGATGCACCATGCATGTCTCTCCTGACCAACATTGGCCACATACTAAGGTAAGCTTTTTGCAATTTTACGATCAGTCTCTTCAGAGGAGTTCCTTTTATTCTTAAGATTTATGATAATATGCTTTTTCTCATTGTGATTTATTCTTGTACAGTTCTTGGAAGACTTCATTAATGGAGGAGAGGTAGAATCTCTTTTGGATTGCATTCGCCTTACTGCTGCGCCTTTGACTGCACTAGCTGCTGCTACTCGACCTGCCCGAGCTAGTAATGCCACTGGCGTGCCTGTTGTACCTGCTACAGCGACTTCAAGACAGTCAAACCAGATACAACAAACTCAAGGAATCACTACACCTTCAATTTTGGCAGCTCCTAATGCTGTTGGCCAATCTGCCTCAGCAACTTCAGGAAATACTGTTGCTTCTTCTGTTCCAAGCCCACTCGGTGGAAATTTCCATGGAGCTGCAATGCTAGCAGCTGCAGGGAGAAGCGGACCTGGAATTGTTCCAAGCTCTCTCTTACCCATCGATGTCTCTATTGTACTCCGTGGACCCTATTGGATAAGAATCATATACCGTAAACGTTTTGCAGTGGACATGAGATGCTTTGCTGGAGATCAAGTCTGGTTGCAACCAGCAACTCCACCCAAGGGTGGTGCTTCTATTGGAGGCTCCTTGCCATGTCCGCAGTTTAGACCCTTCATCATGGAGCATGTTGCTCAGGAATTGAACGGTTTAGAACCGAATTTGACAGGTAGTCAAGGAGCAATGAATCCAAACCCAACTGGTAACGGTGGGAACAGAGTTAACTTTTCTCCCTCTAGTGCAATGTCAAGAGCCGCAATGAATCGTGTAGGCAGTGTTGCTTCGGGATCTTTAGTGGTTGGCTCAGGATTGGCTGTGCGTAGAGCACCAGGCTCTGCTGTGCCAGCACATGTAAGAGGCGAATTAAACACAGCGATTATCGGTTTAGGGGATGATGGTGGCTATGGCGGAGGATGGGTTCCTCTTGTGGCTCTTAAAAAGGTTTTGCGTGGTATCCTCAAATATCTTGGAGTACTTTGGCTATTTGCTCAGTTACCAGATCTCTTGAGAGAAATCTTGGGCTCAATCTTGAAAGAAAACGAAGGCGCTCTCTTGAATTTAGACCAAGAACAACCAGCCTTACGTTTCTTTGTCGGGTAAGCCAAACTAAGAAACTTAGGTGTGTCGTATCTTGTGTCCTTTTATGCTAACCTTAATTGATTTTTTTACTGTAGTGGCTATGTATTTGCGGTGAGTGTCCATAGAGTTCAACTTCTTCTTCAAGTCCTTAGTGTAAGGCGATTCCATAACCAGCAGCAACAACCACAGCAGCCAAACGGTTCTTCTGCTGCTTCTCAGGAGGACCTAACCCAATCCGAGATTGGAGAGATCTGTGACTATTTCAGCCGCCGTGTTGCATCAGAGCCTTACGATGCTTCAAGAGTTGCTTCGTTCATAACACTCCTCACATTACCCATATCGGTGTTAAGGGAGTTTCTGAAACTGATAGCTTGGAAAAAAGGATTATCCCAATCACAACAAGCTGGAGACATTGCTCCTGCACAAAGACCTCGTATTGAGCTATGTCTTGAGAATCATTCTGGCACAGATTTTGACAGCAATTGCGCAGCTAAAAGCAATATCCACTATGACCGGCCACACAATTCTGTAGACTTTGCATTAACCGTTGTTCTCGATCCTGCGCATATACCTCACATAAACGCAGCTGGAGGAGCGGCGTGGTTGCCTTACTGTGTATCGGTTAAGTTGAGGTATACGTTTGGAGAAAACCCTATTGTGACGTTTCTTGGAATGGAAGGAAGCCATGGAGGTCGAGCTTGTTGGCAACGAGTTGATGATTGGGAGAAATGTAAACAGAGAGTGAGTCGGACAGTGGAAGTCAATGGTGCTGCTACTGGAGATGTGACTCAAGGCAAACTCAAATTGGTTGCAGATAGTGTCCAGAGAACATTGCATCTTTGTCTTCAAGGTCTGAGGGAAGGGAGTAATAACACTCTTTAGAAGAAATTTACCATATTAAGAGGTAGAGTTCTTTCAGTTTTGAAATTTGTTATATCGTAATGTGTACAGTACATGTTATGCCGATTTTGGCTGGTTTTTTCTTTTGGGACTTAGAAAATGTGTTGTAGCCTTCTTGTGTTTTCCAGTGTAGATTTAGTGCCTCGATTCATTAATCATTACCAATTCCATGATAAATAGAGAATTTGACAAAAAGAGGCATAGCCTTGCAATAAATTAACAAGTCCTGAATTTTGGTTGAATTTGACAAAAAGAGGCATTGAATGAATCAAGAACATTATGTTTTTCACAAAAATGGTTAGTGTCAATACTTTTCAGAAACTTTGCTTACATGTCTAATTGATTAACTCTGTTTCTTAACAAATCCAAAAAATCCAGTTTTGACTTCATTTCATCACACAGAAGGTGCAGCATTCCATAGATCTCCAGCCATCTTGGATGGTTCTGCTTCTCTGTAGCCACAAAGCTGTGAATTCCCTCTACACCTAGTACACTACTATAACCTGCAACCTTTTTTATTCCTCGATTTTCCATTTCTTCTCTCGTCTTGTTTCGATTTCCCCATCTTCCAGCAGATGCATATATGTTGGACAACAAAACATACCCGCCTTCTTTTTCAGGTTCCAATTTATTCAATTCCGTTAAGGCCATCTCTGCGATTTCAGTGTCTTCTCTACCCCGACAAGCGCTTAAGATTGATCCCCACATCGACTGACTTGGTCTCATCGGCATCTTTGTTTGCACTATGTCTGTCGCTTCTTCTACTCTCCCTGCCCTACACAGCAGATCCACAAGGCTTCCATAATGCTCGGATTCAGGTTCAATGCCGAATTTCTTATTCATGTGGTTGAAAATGTCTATCCCTTCCTTCACTAGTCCGCTATGACTGCAAGCTGTCAGGACAGCGAGCAGAGTGACGTTGTTTGGTGTCACGCCTTCTTCCTGCATTTCTTCGAATAGTTGCAGAGCTTGCTGGCCATTTCCATGGAAGGCAAACCCACTTATCATGGTCGTCCACAGGGTGGCGTCTCTTTCAGAAACTGACTTGAAAACCATGAAAGCCTGCTCGATGGTACCACATTTACAGTACATATCTACTAAAGCCGAACCCAAAAAGGCATCAACTTTCAATCGCAGACGGATCACTAACCCGTGTATCCATCTTCCTTGGCTCAGTTCTCCATTGTTTGCTGCACCTTTTATCAAACTTACCATAGTGACGTGGTCTGGAACGACCTTGTCCACTATCAACATCTCATAGAACAGCTGTCTAACGACTTTCTGGTCACATCCCTTATCTGAGTAACCAAAAAACAGAGTAGTCCAAGAAACAGAATCCCTTAGCGGCATCTGATCAAAAACAGCCTGAGCAGCTTCCATGTCCCCAAGCTTAACAAACCCATTAACCATAATGTTCCAAGAACGCATATCCTTCTTCTCCATCACATCAAACGCTGTTTTAGCAAGCCCACCTTCTTTGCATTTGAAGTACATATCCAAAAGAGCATTACCAAGAATCAAATTAGATGAAGAACTAAGTCTCCTCCTCTCAATCCAACCATGAGCTCCTTTCCCAAGCCTAACATCTGTTAACTGACCACAACAAACTAAAAGACCCAACACGGCGTACTCATCAGGCTCGATACCATAACCAACCATCTTATAATACATTTCCATTGCCTCTAAACTAAACCCCTTTTTAGCATAACCACCAATCATAATATTAAAAGCGGAGATATTTCTTTCAGGCATTGCATCAAACACTTTCTCTGCAAAACCCAAACTTCCAAACTCCATATAAGAGTTTACTAGAGAGTTCCACAAATACTTCCCTAAAGACAAACACCCAGAAACTATTACATGGCAATGAATCTGCTTAACTTCCGACAAAAAGCTCGATGCTTTCATAAGGTAGAGATACGTTTGCTTGTCCGGAGAAACACTGTCCCTAATCATAGAACTATAAATCCCAAACCTTTCCTTCTTCGAGCTTGAAACAGCAGAGATCATTGTGTTGTAAACGAAAACGTTACGGTTTGGAGTGAAATTAAGAAAGAGAAGCTTCGCTAAGTCGTGATTCTCTGGATATGTGATCGCTGAGAACAAGATGAGGCGGCTCATGGGGAATGTATGGCCAATGAGATTGACACGCATGATCTGCGCTAAAACTTGCTTGAATTGGTTCCTTGAATTGCATTTCTCGAGCAGAACTAGAGACTGGTGATTCAGCTGAAGGGAACGAACAGGATCCCATGTTGTTGTTGTTGTTGTCTTGATCCCAGAGTCTGTGGCAAAGCATCGAATTACTCGACGACCCAACAACATTCGAGTTACAGAGACAAAAGTGAAATCAGATTTTGCTATTACAAAGACAAAAGCTTAAGTGTTATTTTTATGCTTTTTTAATACATTTTTAACATTTTATTCAAACGAATGCACACTAGTAATTTACACTATAGTTAACGTTTTGGTTTTTATTCATTTCACATATAAAAAAATACAAGAATGTGTAGTTTTCCCAATATCAATGTCCAAATGTTTGAGAAGATCTCTGTAAAACATTAAGCAAAGGGAAGGTCCTATGCAATCTCTTGAAAGAATACTCAGAAATCGCATTGATTCGAACCAAATCATTGGCTAACTCCATAGCTTCAACTCTATATCCAGCAAATCCAATCCCTTCAATGAGCACCGTATACGTAGTTTCATTAGGCCTACATCCATTTTCCACCATCGATTCCAATACATCGATCGCCTCCTCGATCCTATGAGCTTTACAGTATCCCAAAAGAACAATGTTATACGTTACAACGGATGGTTGAAACTCACAGCTTCTCATATCAACTAATAAGTCAAATGCTTCATCCGCCATTCCTTCTCTGCATAGACACGAGATCATCGAGTTATAAGTGATCTCATCGGGATCAATCCCGTCATTCAACATTTCCAATATCATATGTAACGCTCTGACTTTGTCTCCGCTGCTCCATAACGCGCTGAACATAGTGTTGTAAGAGCTCGAGTTCGGTGAACAACCAACTTCTCCTAGCTTCCCGAATATCTCCAACGCTTGATCCGCTTTCCCGTTCTTGCACAGCGTAGCCAAAACCGTATTGTAGTTAACTATATCCGGTAAACATCCCTCCGAGATCATAGTTTCCAAGAACTCGATAGCTAAATCTAACCTATTTTCTCTACAAAACGCAGCGATCAAAGGATCGTAGCTATAAGCATCAGGAGTCAACCCTTTCTCCTTCATAAGCCTAAGCAGATTCAAAGCTTCCTCGATCTTTCCATCCCGACATAACGTAGTAATCAAAATGCTATAAGTCACAACATTCGGCTCACAATTCTCCGAAAACATCTTACTCATCAGCTTCTCTCCTTCTTCCCATTTCCCTTGATTCAACACCGCTCGAAGCAAGATGTTATAAGAGATCACATCAGGCACACAACCTCTCAATTCCAAATTCCGAACCATCTCAAACGCTCGATCCACCATCCCTTCTTTACACATCCCTCTAATGATAGTGTTATAAGTAAACATATCCGGTTTCAACCCTCGAGACAACATCTCATCCAAAAGCTTCAACGCTTCATCGACACCGCCATCAAGCATCGTTGCTTCGATCAAAATCGTGTAAGTAATCACAGTAGGTTGACAATTATCGCTCAACAACTGATCCAAAACCTTTCGAGCAAGATCAAGCTTCCCTCTACTACACAAACTACCAATCATGATGTTATAAGTAACCGTATCCGGACTAAAACCTTTACTTCTCATCCTATCTAAAACTTTAGTGGAATCATCGATACGATTCATCTTACAAAACCCATTAATCAAAGCATTGTAAGCAAACACATCAGGCTGACCAAACTTCTCAAGAATCTCCATAACTCTAACTGCTTTTGGAACGTTTTTGAGATTGAAGAAGCCTTTAATGAGCTTAGTGCAGAGAATCACATCGGGACTGTAACCTTTACGTACCATGCTCTCGAGTAGATGCAGAGCTTCGATGTAATTACCTAAACGACATGATCGATGGAAGATTTTGAGCATTTGGATGTCTCTGAAACCGAGAGATTGTGAATGTGCTTGTCTTGCATCTGCTTGAAGGTTTGATGTTGAAAAGGGTTGAACATTGTTAGAGTTTGAACAGGTTAAGAAGCTCCGATTGTGAAATAGTAATCGGTGAGAGTTTTGATTGTGTGTTAGGGTTTTGGAGTAGAATGGGATTGTGAAGCCAATGAGTTCAGAGGAGAATGGTGTCATTGCTTACACAGAGTTTCATGCAAAAACCCGAGGAAAAGGAATCCACTTTTGGGAAACCCAGAAATGGAATTACGAAAATTCAGACAAGAATCCAAGTTCAGAAGGGTAGAGATAATGTAAGAGGAGAGGGAAGAAGGAACAGAGCAAGACCACTCGTTTTTTCGTAATCCTTGAATATTAATTAACTTTCCTTTATTAGGATAGGACTGTAAAAACAAAACAAAAATTCGATTTTTGTACTTTGCAATTTTAGTGACGTGTCTTGAAAGAGAAAGTCGAAGTGATTGCGTTGAGTGAAACGACGACGTTGGAAGATAAATTTGATTCTGGGCTTAATAATTTGGGTTTGGGTCATAATTCAGAAGTGCAACTTAATTTTTTCTTTACCAATGTACAACTAATTATCCAGGGTAATAATTAAGCCTATAAGTAAAATTGCTATAAATTAATAACATTGAAATAATATTTTTTATTAATTTATCTAAATATTAATAAAAAGTATTATTTGGTTCGTAAGCTATTTTTTATACCGAATTTTTTTTATTAATTTACCAAGATATCAATTTATCAAGTATTAATTTGAAGATATTTTACTAAATTTTGTATTCGGAGATTCCCTTTATTAACCTATTATAAGCAAATAGTCTTAAAAAGCAAAAAATGACACAGGTTTTGCAAAAACAGAAATTTGTTGAATGGACTACCAAAAAAAGAATAAAAAAAAAATTAAAGATTAGGAAATTGAACTTACATGCTTAATTATTCTCCATGGTGTACATAAGAGACCCTCTTCCTCGATCGGAAGGACTATATAGAGAGAATCAATATACAGTTTACTTTTCTTCTTCATGCTACAGTCATTAGCAGGTGAAGCTACCAGCATGACCTAGTCTCTCTCTCTCTAAGCTCTGATCATATAATCTTAACAATACAAGAAATGTATAATCATATAATCATATATGGAATCACTTAAGAGAGGAAGACAAGATCATGCTGGCAGCTTAACTGCTTCTGGTGCATGGATTATTGAGTATATACATGTGGATTTGTGTGTGTGTGATCTGTGTTAGCTTTCTTGCTTCTTGTGTGAGTAGTGAGAGAGAGGAAGAAGAAGTTTATAAATAGCCTCCAGAAGCTTGAGACTGTGATTTGTCGATGAATCATTGATCATTATTTGAATATTTATATCATATAGTTTTTAAAAATTAAACTTTATATAGCTGTGTTTACATAAGTCGATCTGATGTGATTTTTTAAGCTTTTTAATGATGATTTAATTAGCATTGTTTTGTGTTTGCTTCCTCTGAACATTAAGGTACAATTATTGAGAAACATGTGTCTATAATTGATTTTCCAAATATAAAAATATCGATTTCCCATCTTATGTTTTCGTAAAATTAGTAGGTAAAAAATCACATTTGGACACATAAATAAATAGTAGGTAAAATTACACATGTAGAGAAAGAGACAAATTAATGAGTTA
This sequence comes from Odontarrhena argentea, assembly GCA_900406245.1. NCBI lineage: Eukaryota > Viridiplantae > Streptophyta > Magnoliopsida > Brassicales > Brassicaceae > Odontarrhena > Odontarrhena argentea. The sequence continues at coordinate 7,977 of OVAF01000499.1, read as the reverse complement.
AGGGAAAAAGAGAAAAGCTTAATTGGTCATATGATTTCACATTTAACATATGTTAGGTTGTTAACCAATACAACTAATTTCATTTATCTTTTTTCTTTCAAATATTCTTTCTGTTTCGTTATTTCCTACTCCTATTTAGTAAAAAATGTATAGAGAATTTTATTTTGAAGTGAAAAAATCAAACACTAATACAAATTCATAAAAGATGCATTATCAACAGTAAGTAATTAGTATATGATTAACAAACTAGAAAGCATTTGGGGAGTTGAAAAAGTAAAGAGAACATGAACTTGTTTGTGGTCCCGTACATTAAATTACAGATATATAATAAGATGCAAATTGAATATTGTCACGCCTAAAGACAACGCATGCTGGCACATTAAACCAACCATTTTTCTCTATATATTTTAGTAGTAGAAGGTAAAAATTAGACACAAATTAAAGTTTATTACTTTGCATACAATGTCACATTCATGCACCTATTAACGATCTCTTTCAAAGTCACAAGTCACATAATTACCAAAACACTATATGATCATTATAGTTTGCATGGCTTCTACTGGTATGTTTTGCTAATAGCTTAAAGCATTAATACAGGAGCATAGTGTGAAAGCGAATAAATTTTGTGTCCTCTCTAATTACAATTTATATAAAGTTTTATTATTGTTAATTCGATTAATTAATTAAGTTGTTATATATGGACAGTGATATGTTGTCTGCATCATGCCTTTACATTATAAAATTAGACTATATATAGTTTGATCTAGCTAGACGAATGGTGTTAGCATGTGAATTATGAACTGTAAGCCTGCAAAAGTGTTTTAGATTCTTTTGGTTAGACATTTGGTAACACAGTTTATATGTTTAGTTGTGAGTCCATACACGCATAACTTAGATACCGTTTCACTTTCGGCTAACAAAATTAAAAAATCGATAGTTGTCCACTTTTTTGGGTTATTATAATGTTGCCATTTGCTTAGCCAACCAAGCTTCTAGTACTAAGTCACATGTAATATTCTAGAAAAGTGGATGATTAACTAATTAACCTAATCTCATTATTTTAAGACCATAGGATAGAATCGAAACTTTGATTGGGTAAATATTTTTATTATCTTATTCTCCTTTCTCCATTTTTTTCCACAACTTTCATGGAAATTAGCAACTAACCCTAGTTAAAAGTCTACTAGACATGTTATGAATAAATAAAATGATATGAAAATGAAATCCTTTTAAGGTATTTTATTACTAAAAATAAATCATTATATTCCAAAAAATGTGGAACTCTAATTAATTAAGACTTTGACTATAACATTATAAAGACAACTCTCAAAAATTAAATATCATGTGAGCCAAAAAAATAATAATAATTAAATAAAGATCATGCAGAAATTGGTTGTTGGGCTTCACCAGACCATGCAGCATCACGGATTTGAGCAGTGGTCCATTGGTCTCCACCATTTTCCAGAGCAGGCAGACCAAAATGTGTCTGTGGTGGAGCTTCTTCACCCTCTTCTTGCTTTGCTTCTTCACTCTCCCTGTAGAAAAACAAATCCACCTACACAAAAGCAACAAGTAGTCAAGCACTTGTTTGGTACTATTGCACAAACACTAAAACATTACAAGAGACTTATTAATTACCATGACATCCCATTTCTGAGCACGACGAATGGTCCCCCGCATTCGGAGAACCATACGAGTCAAAAGCCAAAAAAGACAACCAATGCTATGTTTCCCCTTGTTATTAGCAGGAATACCGATGTCCACAAAACTCATCGGAGAATCCGTGTCACACAAGGCAATTGTAGGAATATTTCCCAAAGCAGCTTCCTTAATTGGCTGGTAACACAAAACAAAACATCATTATAAACAAAAAAAAAACACAAACCTAAACTTATCTTTTTAAAACAACATTTGGACCACGAGTGGCGGACCCATTAGACTCTATCGTGGACTTTCAACTATCACTCGACTACGATTAGTTCACAATGAAATCTAAACTAGTAAAACAAGAATTGAGGTTAAATGGAGAAGTTGTTTTTACCTGATAATCGGTTCTTGGATCGGTAAGAATCAACAAGCTAGGCTCACTAAAAGAAGTCTGCATCTGGTTAGTGAAAGTACCAGGAGTATGTCTACCAGCAATAGCAGTAGCACCAATATACTGAGCAAACTTCAAAACAGCTCTTTGTCCATAAGGCCTAGCTGATTGAACAATAATATCTTGCGGGTTTTCGGTTGTTACAATAACCCTAGCAGCCATATGAAGCTTCCCACGTCTTTCCTAAGTCGATTATGTAAATACCTAACCAAAAATGCATCAAACTACAAGCAGGAAACAAAAGCTACAAGACCAATTAATATACAATGAAGTTTCGTTTACCATCGTTGCGTCTCTTGAAGACGTAACGTTCCATTTGATGATCACAGTTTTTGGTACCAAGGTTAACATCTGCAGCCAACATCATCTGAATATCAGCTTCTCTCTCTGAGAGCTTACGAGCCGCCTTAGTTTCTCCGTGAGCCGCCATTCTCTTCTTCGCTTACTCTTCTCCCTAAAAACCCTAAAAAGTGTGTGTTATATAAACTTATAGATATAGTGAAGAATTAATATGAAAATGACTACTTTGTAAATAATTGGGTCTGTAAGCCCAAAAAACAATTACCTTAACTAATATGTTCGCCTAAATTATGACAAAATGCTTTTGGTGTTGAGATATCAAAGTGGACTGAAATGAAGAGGGACTGATTTGTGCAACGGTTGAGTGGTCCGGTTCTTCTTGCTAAGGTTTGATGTTAGTTTTTTTTTCTCGTAATTTTATGTCATGGACATGTAACATATGTTACTTTTGTTATAAAGTCTTGCACAAGGAAATATTTAAGATGTTATTCATAATATAATTCGTTTTCGCACTAGTGCAAATACAAATCGCAAGTTCTAGTCTATTTCAAATTCAGAAAAGGCAAAACGAAAAAAAGAAAGAAACCACAAGAGAACACTAGAATCATAGTGATCATATATGATTAAAAACCATTTTGTTTACTCAATGATCTTCAATCTTTTTCAACCCCTTCATATCAGTCGTCTCCACCCTGTAATTGCACAACATAATGGTGTAAATAAGTGTAAATAAATGACCAAAAATACTCTGTCATCTAAAGCTATCAGAAATATGAAAAGCCAAGAACCAACATTCTTTTCGAGGCATGTAATCTCTGTAACAGACTTGTAATAAAGGATTTCAGAGACTTACGTTGAACCGTAGAGAGCAATCTTCTGAACCTTTGTGACCTCAGCACCGGATTGGTTGTCTTCGATGAAGATAGTCAAGCTTGAAAATTAAATAGATAACATAGGTTAGATCAAGCTTGAGATTTTGCAGAGTATTATTATATAACACAAAACATGATAAAAAACCTTACCTACGGACATTCTGAAACTTAACGTATTTAAGCACCACTGGTTTTCCCTATAAATGGATTTGAACAGAGGTCTCAATACAGATAGATCACCAGAACATGTCAGCAGATAAATTAAATTCAGGTTTCAGAAAAGTCTTACCTTAAGGTTTTCTTCAGTTAGTTCAGCTGTGTCGCTTGGAGGAAAATCGTTAACATTGCTGTATTGGTTAACATATAAGAAAGGGTTTGAATTATAATCACAATAACATCGTCTGAAAAAGACACGGATAAAAAAAAGATTCACATTACCTGAAGCACATGTGCTCTTTGTTTGAGAAGAACTTCACGGTTTTAGGACCTGAAGAAAGGTTAACATCAAACAAAGCTTAATCTCACCAAATATCAAGAAACAGCCACACGCATCTTCAGCAACAACAAGTGCTTTACCGCAAGACTAAAATCAAGAACACCTATATAATTAAAATATATAACATCTATTATAACACATTACCTTCCTCCTCAGGGCCTTTGATAGCAAAGGAATGTAGCTTGATGACTTGGTTAAAAGGAATATAGATCAGAAGTTGCTCGTCAGCATCACTCTCTAGGTTTAATCCCTCGTCTTCTCTATATCCCTACATAAAAAAGTAAACAATCCTCATATCATATACACAAACAGAGAATCAACGCATTCAAAATCAAAATCAAAGAACAACCCAGTTTCCAACTCAATCGTGTAATACATACCAATCTCACAAATATAAAGATGATCAAAGTATCAAACAAGTGAATGTATATAATATGAACACAAAGACAAACTTGTATACAGACAGAGAAGTACATTCGACACAAACCTGCTTGAGAGCATTGGGTAAAGAGTGACTTGAGTTTTGGTTAAGACATTCAACACCTGACCAGTCAATGAAATCTAGCAGATCAACCTGAAAAACCAAAACAAACAGATCAAACTTCACATAAACACATCAATCAAAAACTTCGACACAAGATTCGAAAATTCCCAAACCAAGAATAATAAGAACCCTAGATAACAAATTCCAGAAAACCATAAAACACTACAAAACTTCGTTAATTCACCTGTCCTTTAGGAATTCCACTTGCTGATTCGGCAGACATCGTGAGATTTTTTTTTTTTTTGTTTTGTCTTTGAGAAATCTGAACAAGATCGAGAAAGTGGAAGAAAATAATTAGACTCTTATAAGACGAAGGAAATAAAAAAGTTCTTCTCCCTTCTCAAAGAAACAAGAAACGACGCCGTATAACAAGAAAAAACACTCCGGTTTGCTTTCGCCGGTTATTTATGTTCACCAACTCAATATAAGGTCAACACTCAATTTTCCAATTATACCCTCACACCAACTGCAAAACTAGACCGAGACATAATATCCGAACCGAATGGAAAAACCAAACAGAACCAAAGTACATCTATTCCAAGCCCAGACAAAACCTTAAAACTACCACTATCCTCCTTTTCCACCTCAAACACCAAACCTTTGATCTCAATTCTTCTCCAACCAAACACTCTCAACTTCTCCAATGGCTTCCTTATCTTTTGTCTCCTCTTCTCATCTCACTCTACGCACTCCTTCTTTAACCTCACGCACACCCTCTTCCTCTAGAACCTCCGCTTCATTCTCCGTCAAAGCCCAATCCGTCGCACTCTCCCAAGACGATCTCAAGAAACTCGCTGCCGAAAAAGCCGTGGAATCAATCAAGCCCGGTATGGTACTCGGACTCGGAACCGGATCAACCGCAGCATTCGCCGTAGACCAAATCGGGAAACTCCTCTCCTCCGGTGAACTCCACGACATCGTCGGTATCCCAACCTCCAAAAGAACCGAGGAGCAAGCCAAATCTCTAGGTATCCCTCTCGTTTCTCTAGATACGCATCCTCGAATCGATCTAGCAATCGACGGAGCAGACGAAGTAGACCCGAATCTTGATTTAGTCAAAGGCCGAGGAGGTGCATTACTCAGAGAGAAAATGGTGGAAGCTGTAGCTGAGAAGTTCATCGTTGTGGCTGATGATACGAAGCTTGTGAAAGGACTAGGTGGTAGTGGATTAGCTATGCCTGTGGAAGTTGTTCAGTTTTGTTGGGAGTTTAATTTGATTAGGTTGAAAGATTTGTTCAAGGAGTTTGGTTGTGATGCTAAGCTTAGAGTTGATGGTGATGGGAAGGCTTATGTGACGGATAATAGTAATTACATTGTGGATTTGTATTTCGAGAAGCCGTTGATGGATGGTTTCGCGGCTGCTAAGGAGATTGGCAAGTTTCAGGGTGTTGTGGAGCATGGTTTGTTTCTTGGGATGGCTACGAGTGTGATTATTGCGGGGAAGAATGGGGTTGAGGTTATGAATAAGTGAAGAGGAGGTTACTAATGTTACTACTTTTGCTTCTTCTTCTTGCTTTGATGTCAATTCTTCTCTTGTGTAAAATTACCAATTTGAGTTTTGGAATAAATCTGTGAGATCATTTCGGTATTTGTTCCTTGTTACTATCATGTAGCATTTCCGGACCACCTAGTTGTAGAATGTACCATCATCATCTTGTAGCATTTCAGGGCCGTCTAGTCCTAGAAGAACAGTATCATTGTGTAGCATGGCAATGTTACTCCTTTGTGAAATCACCAATTGAGTTTTATGTGCGATCATTTCAGATGAAGTTGACAAGTTGGATCAAGAGATATTCAAATTCAAAATATGGAGAGGGTAAGTGTAATACCACAGCAAGTAAAATAGTTAATGTCAAATTATATACAGTGGATATTCATACACTCTTTGATTTCAAATATTAATCACTTGATTTGGGACTGTTTACAACCACCAACCATGTAGCATTTGTGGCAGATTTGATCCAAAAAGACAGTTCTGGTGTTCAAAACTCTTCAGTTTTACTTGTTACTCATTCGAATTCAAGGACAAGAGAACATGAAAAATCCTGTCTTATAAAAAAATGATAACTTTTATATAAGTGAAATTCATAAACTCAATTCCAATCGAATAGGAAGGTTTCACATTAGATAGGAACGAAACGCGTGAGGATGCGGTTTCCTGCAATTCGAAGAGAAACTTTGGTGAAGTTGGGAGATCATAGCATGGAGAATTGATTTGATGGTATGGATTGTATTGACAGATGACAGTATGTTCGGTGTTGATCTTCCGTGTTGGGGTTCGTTGAATAAGGGCTTTTATGTGTTCTGGTTTGAAAGGTTGAAGGTTTAGGGTTTAAGGAGGGAGGTCTTTGAGTGGGGATCACTCATATGGGTTTATGACTAGAGTAGAAAAAAGGAGATAACAAAGCCTGAGGAAAGTTCAAGAATTATGGAGTTTAAGAACCTTTTTTTTTTTTGTGGGGGTCCTATAAACTTTTGGGCTTTCAAAATTTGAAGTTGAGCTTTTTGATTTACGGGCCCTGTTTATTTACGCGATGGTATAGTAGGTTTGTAATCACAAAATTACCACAAAATTACCGACATTTTCCTAGTCTAATAGTTTTAATTTGTTAAATAACTAAACCAACAGTATCCGCCAAAACATGTTCTTAAATCAGCCGACTTCATCAAATATCGTTAAACCGTCTTCATCAAATATCTGATTTACTGAATTTTCTAATGAACTAAAATGGGATATTTATTTCAATTGATCAAGGTACTGATTGATGTAAAAAAATTTAAAGCTGCCAGAGAAATCAAATTCATTGTCTATACCCGCAATGTAAATTCTTTTTAGGTATAAGAACCGCGACTACCACCATTTCGTCATTGAATCTAATAGTTTAAATTGTTTCAAACTATTTAATATAAAAATACGAAAGCATACTCTTTTTTCAAATTGAGATTGTTTATTTATCTTTCTATGAATTTTAAGGAAATTGTCTTTGAAATTGTTGGATTCCTTAAAATTCGAATGATCTAATCTTACGCAACTAGTTGGCAGAGAACAAAAAATCTTAGTAAATTTGTCATCATTTTCTATGTTTTCAGTTAATAAATTTTATCATACAATACTGACAACCACATTAGAGAAGGTCGCTATAGTTTGATTGCAATCAAACCAAATATTGATTGTCGAACAATGTACATCGCTATGGTTTGGTGAAGCTTTAAACAAAGAAAAAAAAAAAAATAGATATCTCGTTGACGTTGTTATTATAATTTAAGATGCTCACGCGGTTTGCCTTTGCCCTAAACTACTAAAGTTCTCATAAATTGTTTCATGGACAAAGGCAAAAGGTTATATAAGTGGGTGTGAAGTAAGACGATATAAACTTGCAAAATTTATTAAAAAGACAAACTACAAATCTTTGCCTAATTGGCTGACTGCATAATTAGCCATGTACTATTNCAAACGTCTCCTTAACCGAACATATCCTTAACCCGAGCTACTCATCTACGCCTCTGTAAACACAATTCAATTTGGGGAAAATTGAGAAATTAGGGTTATTGATTAAGAGTGAGTGAGAGTTTGCAGAGTGATTGAAAGTGAGGAAAGTGTTAGATTACCAAGTATGAGCCACTCCTCTTCTTCGGGTTTAAGCCAAGTGGTGTCAAGAGCTCAAAA
>OVAF01000498.1:0-35278 GCA_900406245.1 Odontarrhena argentea | reverse complement strand
GCTCTTGTGATCAAAGCCTTGTTCAAAAACTACGGTTTGAAAAGGTACAAGGGCATCTGGATCCTTTGCAACCAAAGATATGTAATAAGCAGAACGTATGGGTGCACATCGTAGGTTGTATTTCTCTACATGACTGAGCTGCAAATTTTTCCCCTTTAGCCAATTGTACTTATGAATCCCCAGCTTGGCATAAACAAGGACTTCTGTGGGGTAGTTACCATCATTCCTAAGCCTAAGAACGTAAGAGGATGGTTTTCTATCCATCAGATGCTCTATATCGAAACCCTGCACCAACCAATTAATCCACACACACACAAAACTTTAACACCTAACCAAAAATCGAATTCAAATCCCAAGGTAAGAAGATGAAAGACTTAATTACATCAGTTTCCGCCAGCAGTGACATAAACTTCATCTCCTCTTCGTGTTCTTGTCGTATAGTTTCAATTGTTCTTTTCTTTCTTTTGGGCGAATCCATTCTTGTTCTCTTCCTTTTGCGCAAAACCATTTTTCTTTGTTTTCACAAAGATGATGGTTGAATCTTCATTTATTTAGGGTTCCTTCGATTCATGGGCCTAAATTGTGCCTCTAGCAACTTAATCATTATTAGTATAATAAATCGTGGTGATTATACAATTTCTTTTTTACAATTAGGTATATATTGAATTTGGTTACTTATTATCTATTCAAATCTCTAAAATATATATTCAAACTAATCAAATTTTTATTTATTTAGAAGAGGAGACCCCTAAGCAGGTAAAGCATGTTCCAACACTTGCTCTGTTTACCTTACTTTATTCATAAATCCCTTGCCTCACCTTACCAAACATTTGTTTTGTCTAAAGCCTGAGCCAAGCCACAAGAAGAGGGCCAGTGAATCTGCTTCCAAAACACCTGCATCAAAGAAGACAAAAACAGCTGCAGCAGTCACTGTTGGATTGTCATTGAAAAAAAAAAGAAAAGAAATGCTCACCTCTTTGATACGGATATTGTTATTTGCCCTGAGATTTTCCCTGAGGGATAAATTGAGTAAAATATTTCTCTACTAATCAATATATACGGCTGTTGTGCGGGCACTATATATTTATATATAACTAATTGGTCAATTGATTAGTAGAACCTACTAATTGGACTTCGTCGCTGTCTCGCTACAGAGCACTGGCTCGTATGCCGCCGCGTGGCACCGTATCTCCGCCATAGACACGCCGCAGACGAGCTTCTTGAAGGCTAAATACGCCGCCGAACGTTACCAGATCCTCCAGTTCGCGCTCTGCCCCTTCCCCTTCGCGGCTCTAAACTCACCCTTCACCCGTATGTCTCTCTTGATTTTTTCTTCATTTCTTGCCTAGAATTTGATTGATTAGGGTTTTGGGTTGATGCTGAATTTTGTAGATATAACTTCCATTTGTTTCCTCGAGATGAATTGAAGTTGGGAATGCCCTCTTATAGCTTCTCTTGTCAAGCTTCCCGTTTATCTGCCATGGCTAGAGAAGGGTTTGATTTCAACACTTGCATCTATCAAGGTTTATTTTTGTTTCCTCTCCTTTGTTTCTTTAAGGTGATCTTTTATTAAAGTTCCCATTTTTACAGGCATTTCATACTTATCCAGAGCACAAGAGTCTGCGTCCAAGTTTCTCTCAGGGAACCCTATATTAGCGGAACCCGTCACTGTACCTTCTTCTCCAGCCACTGTAGCTGATACTGTCTTTGTGGCAAGGATTAGGTCACGTGTCAAGAACTGGAGACAATCTTGTATAGACTCCGGCTCAAAGACAGAAGATGGTGCACTTGCGAGTGTTAGACAATTTCATATGGATCTCTTTCGCCTTGTGTTTTCAGTTTTTGTTTACATTATGCACACGTTTCTTACTTTTCAGATGATTTGGTGAGCTCTTTGAGAAAACTGGTGCTTGGGACTGAGCAATATGGCTCTAGGCTATGCTTGACTATTGATGTTTGCAGTGAGCGTCAAGTGCAACTCATCCTAGAGGTAGATAAGCTGAGTTGATACTTGCAGTCTGTATTGACAGTTTGTTTGATAAGCTACTATATCTTTCACCACAGATGTTGACTGAGTTCTCGGACGATGTTGTCCCTTTACTCATCGCTTCAAAGAGCAGAGAAACACAAGCTGTTCGTGCTGTCTTTATGAGTTCGAACAAGGACAAGGATCTTTTTAAGGTAGGGAGATCAATTGGATATTGCATAGTTAGAAATCTAGTGTGAATGAGAATGGTGATGGTCTCTTTATAAACTTATCTGAATTCTATGATGGTGGATAGAGAGAGCTTCAAGATCTTGAGAATGAAGAAAACAGTCGCGTCCGTGGATTCCGGGAAGTGGTCGATTTGATTTCTTCTTCACAGAAACCTGTTGTTTCCCAGAATTATCTTAGCGGTTAACTCCATTCTCTCCTACTTAATAAAATTAGCTTTTCCCCCTTCCTCCATTGATGACAACCTTATGCTTAATGTGTTGCAGATTTTACTTCCATTCATGCCAAATTCCTGGGACCTCTACCTTCAAATGTGGATGACTTCAGCAGTTCGCTGAGCTCAGCTTTCCCCAATGTTGTGGATCTCAGCCAGCTCATGAAAGAAATTAGTCCCCTAAGTAATATAAGTGATCTACCTGCAGCTATGTCTTCCTTGAATCGGTTCTTTGCACCAGTGGATGTGGAAGTGGCAAATCAAGGTCAGAAATCTCTGTCACTGATGCTGCTATCTGCTTTGTTCGCTCTGAGTTGGCAATTAGGGTGAATGGATATTGACTTTTATTGGCTTCTCTTATTAGGCTGTCTGGTTAAATTAAATGAGGGCCATCAGAGTCATGGACATAATATATCCACACTAAGATATATCTAATCGTGTTAATCATTTGTTTTGTCAAAAGCCTGAGCCATCCGACAAGAAGAGGGCCAGTGCGTCTGCTTCCAAAGCACCTGCATCAAAGAAGGCAAAAACAGTCACTCCTCAGACGACTCATTGGCCCTCTTTGATGCAGGTGCTTTGGAAGCAAACTCACTGGCCCTCTTGGAACCATCCAACAGTTCCAAGACAAATATATGATTCCAATAGTCACTGGCCCTTTTGCCTTCCAACAGTCATATATGATTCCAACAGTCATATCTGATGTTGGAACTGTTGGATATGATTCCAAAACAGTCACTCCTCAGAAGACTCACTGGCCCTCTTGGAACCATCCAACAGTTCCAAGAAGAAGAAGAATGGTTCCAACAGCAAGGGCAAGGGAAAGGGTAGAGCCTAAGTGAAAGTGGAGCAAAGAGATTGTTTTTGGTTTGAGTAGTATGTAGATGAAACTTGGGAAGGTTAATGCTCTTGGAGCAAAGAGGTTGTTTTTGGTTTGAGTAGTATGTAGATGAAACTTGGGAAGGTTAATGCTCTTGGAGCAAAGTTGTGGATTTTTCTCTCCTTATGGAAGAAGAGCTATGTAGGTAATAACAACTATAACTTTCACTATGAAAGCTGCTGAAATGAAAAGAGAAATATTGGATTTTTAGGCACAAAATGAGTTGAGTATTTGATCAATTTTACTGATGTACACTAAAAAGAAGCTCAACCATCATCATCTTCAATTCTACAAACGTTGACTTCACAAGCTCTCAAACAAGATTATTAAAGATTCCGGTCTTACCAAATACATACCAGAACAACTGGATATGATTAGTGATGGTTATATTAGAAAGAGCCAAAGAGAAAATATCTTTCTTTTTAATGACTAGCTATGAGCTAACTTTGGTTACTTTCCTTTCCTTGTGAAGCTCATGAAGTTAGAAGATATCAGAATGGATCCCAAATTAAAACATATGTCATATATACCACACACACATTGTTATGATGTCCGACAGCTAAGATATTACAAGTTATTAAAAACCAGTCCAAATAGACATTTAAACAATGTCAAGGCATAAGTATAGGATCCATCTCCTAAACGAAACAAGAGTTGAACCCCAATCAGTTACGATGTTTCTTAAGTGTATACAATTGTATTGCAATTAAAAACCATTTCATATAATGATTGCTGTTTAGATTTATCAAAATGACTATAATGCATTTAGACATGTTTAAAATCTATTTTAACAATACATGATTCTAATAAGAGTAATGCAATATCTCTAATTATTTTTGAATACATATTTTCATTTACATTTTTGTTTTATAGTAAAATATTTGTGGCTTTTTAACAATTATTTATTTTATTTTCGGGTTGATAGTTTGTTTAGCAATTATTTCTTGATTACACGCATAGATTCATATACTATTAATCGACAAACTATTTTTTAATTTAAAAACATAAAAAATAGAACATAAATTTTAATCGAAAACAATCTTATGATGTGGTTATTTATGGTTTAGTATTTCATTTGGTAGGACTACTGATTAGGTTGTACAAACAAACTATCTAATGACTGCAGCAAGTATTGGAATATTGACTGATCTCGGGTTCTTGTGGTCTAGAGAATTTTACCTGGAGTCTTCCCTTGTTACTCAGGTAAGCAGCAATGTGAGAAGGTTTATAGCTATATTTTGTTGTTTTGTCTTTCACTTCATCCCTTACTTGTTCTCACTAATAGTTTATAGATAATAGATGTCCTAAAACACTTACATGACTTTCTTTCAAAAGATCTTTCCATAGATCCTTTCATCCTCATGCTGAACTAAATGCAAGAAAACATTTCATTGCATAAGAACATGTTATTTGATTTTGTTCACAATCATTGGCATTGAGCATTCTGTTTTTAGTCCACTGATACTTACGGAAAATAAATGTGCAGGCAAATGATTCATGTTAGCTACAATAGCTTGACCTAATTATAATGATTTCTTTATCGAAGAACCTACAACTAAGAAGAAGAAAAGTGGTTAAAAGGAGGAAGTAGCAGCGGAGGAAAGAAAGCGTAGTGTATGCGAAGGGATACATTCTCCATCACACATATGAATCTCCATCATACCGTTGTAGACCACCATTGCAGACACGAGCTTAACCACTTACTAATCAAAATAAATGAATGAGATTCTTCTTCCTCCATACATCACATCTGCAACTGCAGATTCATTTCATAAAGAGCAAAAAAAATGTTAGAGGTGAGAGATCATGTACCTTTTCTAATGGTTTGAGAATCTAAATTCACTTACCAATGATACCTCCTAGAATCTCATGTGTTGACAATGAATACTGGGCATATAGAGAGTAGGGAGGTTTGACATTTTGGGCTGGACAGTAGAAGTTTGTGCATTGAGAATGTCTGAATCAACCAATCATAAAGCTAGCTAGAGTACAAGCTAGCAATGGTTTTTATCAAAGTAAATATCAAGTTTTATTCACCAATCTTTTCACACTGAGCACGCCAAATAATGTAGTTTTCTGATTGTATAAAAAAAAGAAAAAAAAAGCAATGTAAGTATTGTTGCTTTCAAGTTTCAGGAGACATAATAAGCAGAAGGGAATGCAGCTATCCTTGGTTACTTTCCTTTCCTTGTGAAGCTCATGAAGTTAGAAGATATCAGAATGGATCCCAAATTAAAACATATGTCATACCACACACATTGTTATGATATCCGACAGCTAAGATATTACAAGTTATTAAAAACCAGTCCAAACAGACATTTAAACAATGTCAAGGCATAAGTATAGGATCCATCTCCTAAACGAAACCAGAGTTGAACATGAGCCTGAAGCATCCCTTGTTCATGGTTCTTCTTACTACAGCTATGCCATAAAGGTAAGGCTCGTCAACACGTGGAGGCTTCGGGTGGCGGTACTTGTACTTGATGTAGAAGGTTGCATTTGTGGCCTTGAGTCTGTCCTTTGGGCGCTCAACGGTCTTTGGAGATTCCACGGCTACCTTCAGAAAGGCCAATCTTGACAGCTCAGGCTGCAACATCGATTAAAAAACTGGGTTATATATCCTCACTATTGGATTGTCATTGAAAAAAACAAGAAAAGAAATCCTCACCTCTCCAGTCATGAAATCTGCCCTGAGATGGTCCCTGAGGAATGCAAGCTCCGTGTACAAGGGAGTCACCAGCATCTGGATCCATTGCAACCAAAGTTATGTAATAAACAGAACGTATCGGTGCACATCGTTCTACGTACTTGTCTACTTTAACGAGCTGCAAGTTTTTCCCCTGATGAACAAGAATTTGATTAATCACACCATTAAGTAATTGCAAGAGCAAAAACAAAGTAATTAAGAGTTTTCACCTTTAAGAAATTGTACTTATGAATCACCATCTTGGCATAAACAAGGACTTTAGTGCGGTAGTTACCAACTTACCATCATTCCGAAGACTAAGAATGAAAGAGGGTGGTCTTCTATCCATCAAGTGCTCTATATCGAACCCCTGAACCAATCCACATATGTCTAAGTTACCTAAAATTGAATTACAAGAAGTTTCCTAAGCCACTTGACCAGCATCTTCTGCCTCTTCTGCCGCCAAGAGACCAGCAATATCCTATAGCAAGATTCCATATTAGACATCATTCCAAAAAAATTGCTCAGACTAACACCTTAGACCACTACATACAGAGGATCAGTTATTCAAAGACGTCTTTATTGAAACACAATAAGGATGACAATCTGCCATTTCCACCGAGAATAATTTTTTTACCAATGACATTGCATACCTTCATGTGCTGCATTTGAGATTATAGACACGTTTTGCATACTCGGATACAAGCTGCCCAAGAGCATCTGTGTGAGGTCCAACCATCCATAATTGCAGTGGAAAGGAGCTCTAGCTGGCTGGTGGTTCCTCCTGACACATCATCTGTGCTGTAGTTCGCCATAACCCAATCTGTCGCTGCAGTTCGCCAGCATGAGTGTGAACAAATAATGCAGCTAGTGCTTTGTTCCCAATAGCAAAACTTTTGGTGTCATCTTGCATCTCCCGCAATTAACTCCAGTCACTTGCTGCTGCCTCCCAGTACCCTAGATGTTCAACACAGTTGATAAACTTAAGCACCTTGGAGAATAAAATGCTCTTTCGAGGTAAATCTACCTGTTCAAGTCCACACATTCTTGACACCACAGATGCCTACTTATCTCTCCTTTCTGGCTTAATACTTACTTTAAAACCATGAATCTGTGTATCATAATATCGAACTGGGCTGCTACCCCTGCTAGTGCTTCTACTTCTACCAGTACTAGGCTTCTCGAGAAAGCTTTCGACAGGAGAGACCTAATAAGAAGAAAGGACATGGTAAAACAAGCCAAGGCCAAAGCTAGATAACAATCAGAAATCTTATGCCTATGCTCACCTTGATAGACTGAAGCTCAGGTGATGGATCGCGCCAGTAAGGGCCTTATGTATAATATCCTGACTCGAGAAACAAGCATATGGTATATCCATTACCTTTCTTGGTTCCATTTTCCGAATAAATGAAAAGAACGTGTAATGGAGCACATAACTTACCCAATTCACACAAGTTTTTCATCAAAATGCCTCGTAGAATACAGTAATGGAGCACATAACTTGACCCAATTTACGACTTTTCTCAGCCAGAACACCTGCAGATCAGTAGCTTCCTGTCTCAACTCCAAGTAGTCTTCCTTGGCAAGCTGTTCAACCAAATAATAACCCTTTCCAAATAAGCAAAAGCTTCAACCAATATATTATACCAAACACTAAACTCCCATCAAACTCACCCGAGTACACAACCTATCCTACTCCAACTCAAAACCAAACCAAACTACGACAACAACTCGATTTGAAAAGGTACAAGGGAGTCACCAGCATCTGGATCCTTTGCAACCAAAGTTATGTAAAAAAAAGAACATATCGGTACGCATCGTTCGTTGTATTTCTCTACGTGACTGAGCTGCAAGTTTTTCCCCTGATGAACAAGAATTTGATTAATCACACCATTAATTGCAAAAAACAAAGTAAGGATGGAGACAACAAGTTTTCACCTTTAAGAAATTGTACTTATGAATCCCCCATCTTGGCATAAACAAGGACTTATGAATCCCCATCCCTAAGCCTAAGAATGTAAGAGGATGGTTTTCTATCCATCAGATGCTCTATATCGAAACCCTGAACCAATCCACATATATCTAAGTTACCTAAAATCGAATTACAAGGATTTAGGGAACAATTCAGGCTAAGAAGATGAAAGACTTACATTAGTTTCCACCAGTAGTGACCGAAACTTGTTCTGTTCTTCGAATTCTCGTTCAGAAACCTGATAAAAATTACAATATAAAAATTTTAACAAAAGAAGAACCTTTTGGGATCCAACGGCTGGAAGCTTTTTTTATCATCTCATCCTCACCATTCATTTACATATGAATTTATTATATTTCTTGTTATATTTTTTGGGAGGTTCGTTTTGTTTCAAACGCCGACAAAAAAGAAGAAAACCTCTCTCCAAAAAGAGCGATTCAAACCTAACGCCGCCGTTGTTTGCTCCTAGATCTGGCCGGCGTTGAGCAACTTACATAGTGCTGATGTCGGTCGGATCTCCGTTTTAATTTCTGCTTTTGTTTTCTGGGTTTCCTTTGGCGTGTAGGCATCGTTTGCTAGGAGATGTTAGTTTGGTTCTGACAGATTCCGGCTTAGGAAGCTTGACGAGTCATTGGAGGTTGTGGGTTCTCTCTCGCTTAGTTGGTAGCCCCAAATTTCTTGGTGGACCAAAGCTTGTGAAATTTCTTGAGAAGCACCAAATACATGAAGCAAATGATTCTAGCAAAACAAACCATTAGAAAAGAAATGTCTTTTCCAATGGGTTGTTTTGCCAGAATCATTTTTGCTTCATGTTGCTTCTTACAAAAGAGAAAAATTTCACAAGCTTTGGTCACAAAGGCCAAACCAAAGTTGTTGAAGATAGCTTTAGTCGCTACAGCCTGCTTGTTGAGACTGCTAGACTCAAAGGTAATGGCATTGCTTACATTATTACATTCTTCCTTCCTTGCTTAATGAGATTTGTGACTTTAACTGTGTAAATGATTCGTACCCGAGAGATGCTAAATTGCCTCAGTGGCCATCAGACATGGATGCTTTCAAGGATAAAAAGCAATATTACTTAGTGAGATTGTGCACTAATTTTCTTTTTGCTTCTTGCTCATTGAGAGTATGGTTTAGCTACGCCTAGTTTGCTTCTTTTTTGCAGTTGAAGAAATCGGAGCTCCAAGAATATGACTGGATTCGTACGTACACAGAGCTTGCATTCCTCAGGGAAAATCTCAGGGAAAATAACAATATCCATGTTAAAGAGGTGAGCATTTCTTTTTTTTTTTTCCAATGACAATCCAGTAGTGAGTATAACCCAGTTTTTTAATCGATGTTGCAGCCTGAGCGGTCAAGATTGGCCATTCTGAAAGTAGCCGTGGAATCCTTAAAACCCGTTGAGCGCCCAAAGGACAGACTCAAGGCCAGGAATGCAACCTTCTACTAAGTACAAGTACTGTCACCAGAAGCCTCGAGTTGGTCAGGATCATGTTCCCGAGCCTTACCTTTATGGCATAGCTGTAGTAAGAAGAACCATGAACGGGGGATGCGCTTCGGTGTCATGCTCAAAACTCGTTTCATTTAGGAGATGGATCCTATATTTATGCCTTGACATTGTTTAGCTGTCTGTTTGGATTGGTTTTTAAAAACTTGTAATATTTTAGCTCTAATTAAGTTACATGTCGAACATCATAAGAATGTGTGTGGTATGACATATGTTTTGATTTGGGGTCCATCCTAATTTCTTCTCAATGAGCTTCACATGAAAAGTAACCAAGGATAGCTCATAGCTAGTCATTACACGTTTGCTTCTCTCCACTTGCCAACAAAAAAAAGAAAAGAAAAAGAAAGATTTTCTCTTTGGCTCTTTGTGATATAACCATCACTAATCATATCCAGTTGTTCTGGTATGTATTTGGTGAGACCGGAATATTTAATCATCTTGTTTGAGCTTGTGAAGTCAACCTTTGTAGAATTGAAGATGATGATGGTGTAGCTTTTTTCTAGTGTACATCAAATAAAATTGATAAGATACTCAACTCATTTTGTGCCTAAAAATCCAAGATTTCTTTTTTCATTTCAGCAATTTTCATACTGAAAGTTAAGGTTTTACTTGCATAGCTCTTCCATAAGGAGAGAAAAATCCACAACTTCGCTCCAAGAGCATTAACTTCCCAAGTTTCATCTACATACCACTCAAACCAAAAACAATCTCTTTGCTCCAACAGTTCCAAGACGAAGAAGAATGGTTCCAACAGCAAGGGCAAGGGAAAGGGTAGAGCCTAAGTGAAAGTGGAGCAAAGAGATTGTTTTTGGTTGGAGTAATATGTAGATGAAAGGTTAATTAGCATCCACTGGTGACTTTCCAGTCTTCTGTCCTTCTTTCTTCTTATCATCTGTTAACCACAATACACAATGTGTATCAGTAAACTCTTCTTGTATCTGTGGTTTTGATTCTCTAAAAACCCTCAAATTCTCATTATTCATCATGGTTCTACTTGCACTACTTATGTTAAGCTAACCATCTAATGATTCAAGAACTAGACTAGATATCTAAAAAAACAGGCAGGAAAGAGTTGATCTTGTACCTGTCTTCTGAGGAGTGACTGTTGCAGCTGTCTTTGCCTTCTTTGATGCAGGTGCTTTGGAAGCAGACTCACTGGCCCTCTTCTTGTCGCTTGGCTCAGGCTTTTGGCAAAACAAATGTTTGGTAAGGTGAGGCAAGGGATTTATGAATAAAGTAAGGTAAACAGAAAAAAGTGTTGGAACGTGCTCTACCTGCTTAGGGGTCTCCTCTTCTTCACCAGAGTCTTCCTCGTCAGCGAATTCCTCATCCTTGTCTTCACCAGAATCATCCTCGCTCCCCTCATCAGCAGCAGGGTCCTCGTTCTCCTCATCTGAAATAAAACACATGAACTCATTACTAAATCAAAGGCTAGATATATATAGTTAGCAGAGAGTTTACTCACCAGAAATTAATGCCTCATCAAGTTTGATGTCAGGGCTCTTGAAGCCAGAGTAGTGAACACTTCCTTTGGCTCTGTCGTGGGAAAGCTCAAAGTCCCTATGAAACACAAGATTAGTGGTGAGCTGAGGGATTAGACCTTGTATGAGAGTTCCAGCCACATGCTCATTTCCATCAATCTTCAAAGATAATAGCACTTGTTCTCCCTTCTCCCCCCTAAATGTCACCTACACAAACGTACACAACATTTATCAAGAAGAGACTCCACTGTCGAAACATACACACCAGGATATGAGACTAACCTGAGAAATGTGGATACGCTCGCCTTGTTTAGGCTTCACTGTCACTGGCTTCCCTGCTGGAACTTCAACTCCTAACCCACCACCCATCATGAGTCATTATTTCTCAACATAAACATATGATTCTACAGGGCATTGCTAAACAGAGACAAAATCTAATGCATACCAACACTGAAATCGAGGGTTTGTAAATGACAACTAAACGAAGAAGCAAGTAGACGAAAGGGTAAAGAGCACAATAGCTTGATAGAGACTAAACGAAGTGATATAGAAGCACACAGAGATGAGATTCGTACCCCAGAATTCCATTGCCGATGAACGAGGAAGAGAAATTTGACGGACAAGTGTCGATTAGGTTTTGCCAAGAGAGACTATGCAAGAGAGGGTTTTATAAGAGCGGACTCAGGGTTTTCTGTGACTCTTTACTACGCCGTTTCGGTGCAGAATTGATCTTTGTCATTAGGAAGCAGAAATAAGATTTGCAGAGATGATCTCTGTCATTAGGAGAGAATATTAACCTTGAGTTTTGTTTATTTACTAGGTGGTCCCAGCGCTTTTTGTTTCAAGATGTTAATCCCTAACCATTAACAATATTTATTAAATAGATGTTTATTACCCTCATGTCTAGATTACAATTTCTCTAAACAATTTAATCGTTTATATAATTTAAAAATCCAATGATTAGAATTTCTAAATCCTATTTTTAGAATATTCATTACAATGTAATAATCTCGAATTGTAGCCTAGCAGAAAAAATAAAAATTGTATAATATTATTATAAAATAAAATAAATTAAAATGTAATAGGAGATAAATAACATTAAAGGTAAAGTGAAGATATACTCTTAAACAAAGATGACCAAAAAAATAACTTCATGAAAGCTAAATATTCTTGAAAAGTTATTTGTAGAAAATATTATCTTATAATGTAAATCAACATAATATAGATTAAATAGTAAAAATAGTATAGAAGTTAATCCAAATATATATAAAAAAATTACAATAATGAAATCCATATGAATTAGATGAAAATTAACAATTTCAATTTGAATGCACCATTTGATAGTTATCAATGAATTTCAGTTAATCGAGACTATAAAAGAATGGAAATCTACAAACAATACTATGTATATAGATATACTATGTATCGCTATAGTCTATAACCATCGAAAAATTTATATATCCTACTAACGAATAACACGAAATATATATTATTTTCTAATTCGAAACAATACGTATCATAAAAATAACTTTCATAATTTTTTTTGTAACTAAATAAATAAAAGATATTCTACACATCTTTTACTATTTTATATAAAATATGTGTAAATTTATTAAAAAAATATCAAAATACCCCTAGTTACCATAAAATTTTCACTATCTTCACACATTTTCAACTTAATTGTAATCCGCTTCACCTACATTNATTTTAAAAAAAAAAAAAAAAAAAAAAAAGAAGACAAAGATTAATTAATATAAAAAGAAAGAGCAATCTTGAGAAATCGATATTGTATCAAATTGTATTTGGCGATTGGATTTTGGTGATATAAAATTCAAATAATTTTTTTGTGATAAAAATAATTGTAAATAAATTAGAATTATATATTATATAGTATGTTAAATAAACTTTCAAGCCTTTTGATTTACTATATAGTATAGTATGTAAAAATTACTTTAAGCTCCCAATGGTTTCTTTTAAATTTAATAAAAAGTAATGAGAACTTATTTGAGAATGTCAAATGTACTCTCAAATATATTTTTTTTTTTTACCAGAATGAAAAAATAGTAGCAAATAATGTAAATAACATGAAGCAAATATTTGTTATGAATGATGCTTACTTAGCATAGATGAGTAACATTTTCCCTAAACACCTCAAATTAATCTTAATTTAATGGACAAATGGTCTTCATGTTTACCTCAACATTTAAACATTTGAAAAACACTTCAAAAGATTGAATAGATTATGAAAGAATACTCAACAATTAAAAGGCTCGTATACATAATCAAGTAAAACTCTTTCGTTAAATTNGTAAAACCCTTTCGTTAAATTTTACATGCCCAAAAAAAAAAAAAAAAAAAAAATCAAATCTTCTATGTATTAAAAAAATTAAACCACATAATATATTCGTTAATAATAAATTAGAAATTAATCTTTTTGCTAATTAAACATTAGAATTAGAAAGAAGGTTCAGGATGAACAGCAGAGGCTGCGGCATGATTAACATGAAGAGCTTTTTGAAGTTTCCGGTGGTCGAAAACTTCAACTCCAACGGTAAATATTGATGTCACCGGCCGGTGATCGGA
Organism: Odontarrhena argentea; assembly: GCA_900406245.1. Taxonomy (NCBI): domain Eukaryota; kingdom Viridiplantae; phylum Streptophyta; class Magnoliopsida; order Brassicales; family Brassicaceae; genus Odontarrhena; species Odontarrhena argentea. The sequence continues at coordinate 21,740 of OVAF01000498.1, read as the reverse complement.
CATTTTATTCTCCGACCTCTTGTAACACTCTTGTCTTATTCCTTTTCCCAACCATAATATTCTATCACACCTATTAAACATTAAAATTGGTAAGAGTCCCGCAATTTTCCAAATATTTCAAATTGACCACATAACTTTTGAAATGTTCAATTTAGTCACTTACCAAGCTGGAGCTCTCTTCTTCTCTCCTTCTCTAACGTTTTCTCCCGCGTACCGATCCGAATCGAATTCGTATTTATATGTTGGAGGGAATTTAATCGCTCCTTCTTTCCATCCGTCGAATACATGCCCTCTTCTTAATTCTCTTATCAACTGTTAATTATATCGAAATTTGTTTTAGTAACTTAACAAAGTATAATATACTAGACTGAAGTCATTTCCCAACTAATCTTTAACAAAGTATGATCAGAACCAAACCTGGTCACTGTTCTTGAGCTCGTCCCATCGCTTTTGAGCCACGAGCTTTCTTACTTCACTGTCTGACATATTAAGTCGGTAATTCAAATCTCCGAACCAGAACACTTGACTGTTGAAAAAGAGAACAAATCAATTAGTAAAAGAGATAAATTAAGCTTTGTGTGTTTGCAATCTTTGAGATTACTTACTCGTGACATGGAATTGTTCTAGGTTGATCAGTATCAAGAACCGATGCGAACCGAGTACGGCGTATAATTTCGTAAACGTTAGCATTCCGGCGTTGCTCAGCACCTTCTTTTTGGCCAGAAGTTAAGTGTGAGCAGACAAAACACATTCTTGATTGATATAACGTCATGCTAATCGACACAGATCCCTACAAGAATCAACAAAAACATTAAGAACTTGCTTGGTTACTTGTTAAGGAAGATAGGGCTAGGGATCTTTAGAACATCATACCTTGTTTCCCATGTAACCCATCAAGCCAACTCCGACCGGTGAGACTTTCAAGTTATTGACATGTCTTCTTAACCGTCGTCGGATCCAAACCGATACATAGATCCCAACCATCTGTTTACTCACTATCCTTACATACTTCTGACAATCTTTCACTTTCCGACACTCCTCTACCAAATCTTCCGGTAATCCATAAGAATTTCCGATCTTTTCTACTTCCTCCTCGTCGTCAGAGGAAGACGATTCTCCGTCTGATGAATCATCATTATACAGAGCTTTCGCGGCTTCTTCTTCTTCGGACGAGGAAGAGAAATTTTTATCATTCTCTTCTTTTAGATCATTCCAACTCAACTTCAAAGTTTCAAAGCTCCTTGACCGTTTCAAGTTTCTTGCGTCGGAAGCAAACCTACTAACTCCTGTTGGATTCTCCGGTAGCTTAAAACCTAGCATTGCGTTGCTACTCAACACTCTCCTTAACTTCCCTTCTGATCCAACAATCTGTGGATTCTCATCTAAAGCTTGTTCAGGCCAATCCATATCCGGATTCCCAACTGGCTCAAGACTCGGTAAAGCGGTTGCAGCATCGATAAACTCGTTTGTAGCGAGGTCTAGCGCGTGGTCAGAAGCAAGATTCTCGACCATAACATCGGTGATAATAGATGTTGCTTGTTGTGCTAATACAGGAGACGTTGGCGCGCTGCGTGATCTATGTAGAACGTTGCTCTTGGTGCTTGTGGGTTGATCATAGACCGATTCTTTTTGAGATATGTTTAGAGTTCTACGGATTATCGATTCCCATTTCGGTATTGGACCTCGGTCTTCTGCGCCGAAAACGTTCACAGCGTTTAATGGAACCACTTCTTGAAACCTATACCATAAGAAATATAGATACCATCAAAACAGAGTACTCTGTTTTTGGTAAAAGGTAAATTTTTTGTGAGTAAAAAGTGAAAATTTTGAGGTGAGTTTTTATGTTTTACTGACCCAATGATGTAAATATCGGAAGGATTATCGGTAGAGAGCCAATCATCGATATCGAGATCATCGGAGGGACGTTTTCCGGCGACGTTCCATGTAGCCACCGTCACTCTATCAACAAATTTCACCGGAAAAGTAAAACAAATCCATGTCAAAAATATTTCACCACGGTAAAAAAAAATAGAATGAATGTACAGAAATACCCTTACTTGATATCCTTGGTGTTTATGTATTGGGCTCTTAAAGTCTCCGATTTGCCTCTCCGGTGTTTCCTTTGATGACTCCTCGCACCACCATCTAATAAATTTTACAAAACAACAAAAATTAGTAACTTATTTTGATCATAAATTGTATTTTTTTAGAGATGAAATTCTATACCGAAATCCAGACTAATTTCGTAAAAATAAGATATTTTTTTAGAAATGCACAGTAAAAATTAGAAGAAACTTCACCTGAAGTTATTTTGTCGTGATCAACTTCGTTTCCTCGACGACCACCATGATTGTCTTCATTGGATACAGAGCAAACTTTGACCGAACATACTATAATACAAGGGACCCAAATAATGAAACAATTTAATTAGAATTTTATAAAAAAAAATTTGACCGTGTTATAAAACAATGAAAAGGTAATAATATTTTACCTTCGTCTTCACTTTCATTCTCTGTATCATTTTCGTCTTCACTAAAGTCATAGAGTTTAGGTTTTATGTTTAACCATTTATTCATCACAATCGATGGCCAAAATCTCTGTTTTTCATCACACAAATAAACACAAAATAATCAAAATCTTTGTAGCTAAAAATGAATAAATATAAACCGACACTTTTTTTTTTTTTTTTTCTGAATAACTAAGAGATTTTCGGCTTAGGTCCGGACATCCCGGATCCCGAACTAGAGATTTTGTTCCGAGAGTCACTCGAACCTCTAGACTTTCTCTGATATTTTTACCAGTTGAGCTATTAACTCTTGGTACGTAAACGGTTTTAGTAAAAAAAAAATCGGTTTTCTACGGGATTAAGAGGAAGAAAGAAACGAGAAGAGCTAAGAATCGTACCTCGGCACGTTTTCCACGTCTTGTTTTCATGTTTCTCTGATACTACACAGACAAAAATGTTTGAGTTTATTTTTGTATCTGTGGAGAGAATTTTGAACAGAAGGAAATGTCAGAGAGTTTGATATTTATAATAGTGATCGAACAAAGACCAAGAAGAAAGACACAAAAGTAAAGAAGTAGACAAGAAGACGTGTGATGGAAAATTATTATAAAAATTAAAAAAAACAAAGTGGTAATGATGAAAAATTCTCTTCTTGATATTATTTTTTGTAATGTTTTGGAAGCACAAAAGCTATGGCTGTTATTTAACAGCCTTCAAGGAACCAAACTCCAACTTGCAACTCACTTTATAGAATAATAATAATACTAATAATTAGATTAATTTGGGGAAGACATGTTAAAGAAGATTATAAAGTATGGCATATTTATTTCTTCTCACGTGTTTCCGGTTTTGGTTATATTCGAGGAATTCGGTTTACTTGCGTGATTGTGCCGTATACATCTCCTTATTCTTAACCATATACCCATTTTTTTTTCCTTTTTCATGCCACTAGATTAATTTCTTCACTCACGGATAAAATTATTTAATCTCGGAAATGATAATGTCTAGTATTCGTATAGTTGTCACTAAACTAGACTATTAACTTTACGACCATATCGAAGATATAATTCATGTTTCTTCATTTCTATGTTTTTTGTTTTGTTTTCTAAGCTAATGAGTAATGAGGTAATCTGATTTAAATCCATATTTTTTTTTTTAATCTTTTCATTTTATTAAAGATTTATAGTTGTTGTTCAAAACTAACTTAAAATGTAAGTGTTCCATATATAAGGTATCGTTCTCAAATTTGCAGAGAAATGTCAGGACGAAAAGAATTTTTTCTTATTTCTATATTTTTGGTTTTATCGAATTTCGGAGCATATAAAATAGATATAAATATTTAGTGTTTCACTAGCAAACACACTATCGATATCATAATCAATTCTATATCGATTAAAAAAAATTATCTAGACTAAGAGATATTTAAGTTAGTGATTTATGGTAGTGTGTCACTATTCCCATTTAGCATAATACATGCTATTAATAAAAAGAGTTAATTATTCATAATTTTTTATAAAAAGGTTACGCAAAAGCTTAATGTAATTATTTTAGAATTAGTTTCTTTTTTAGTTACTGTATTTCTTAAAACCAAAAATCTAAAAACGTACAAAAATACAAACCATAACCAACCCAAAATCCGATTCAGCACTACTATCAGGATAATATTATTAAATAAACGGTCTTTTTAGTATATAAAATAAGTCAAAATGTCACTTTCTGAGACACAAATATAAAGGATTAAATTTTTCAAATATGAGTCTAGCTCCAGCTAATATTTTCAGCCATACAGTCGGCGAAAAGATTGATTATTTATTTGACTAATGCCTTGGTTTAAATAATATTATATTATAAGTATGAATTGGAACCATAAGATGATAAGAATACAGCGTATAATTAAAAAACATGCGCTTTATTCTCACTTTCTAAAAAGTTTTCTAATTGTCTATGTCTTTTTTTTTTTTTTTCTAATTGTCTGTCTTTTTAAAATGTTACTATTTTGAAAAGAAAATTTGTATTTCCAATTTCCACAATTGAATTTGATAGATATCTGTTCTAGAGATAAGACCAAGAAATATCCAAGTCCACTCATATATATAGAAATAATAATATCACGACAACAGATTTTAATTAATTTTTTTATCCAAAAATATATATTTAATCACTTAAAATTAGCATTAATAAATAGTAATAATAATTTAGATAATACAAATTGACTCCCATGCAGTGCAATTTGTGGATAGAACACGTAACGAGCGTCATTAAGAAAGTTTCGGTTGACCCCACTTTCTTAATTAAAATTAGTTTGATACACCAAATTGGGTATATTTAATTTAAATAAAGTGTAATTGAGTTGATCAATCAGTGGACCTTAAAGAGTCGACGATGGTTGACAATCAAATATTAAAATGATATTTTTCTTTACCTTTCAGTGGGAATATTAAATATTTTTACTTGTAATAAAAATATATATTTAAAAATATATAATTTATATATTTACTTATAAGTTATAACCAATGAGTCCGACGTTATAACTAATATCTACATAAATTAAAATTCTTAATTTAACTGCTGTCTAACTAAGATTTACGTTAAATTACTTCTTATTTTTGCGGCTTTGGTTTGTTTACTATCAGGAAACTTAGACAGCTACGAATAGCATTGTCCTAAATATCTTTTTTTCTTCATTAAAGTCCTCCTAAATATCTTGATATTCCTTAAATAAAGAGAGTGATTATAAAAAGCTAAACTTTTAAACACAAGAAACAAAATCACAAACGAGTAATCTAATTTAAATTTGAACAAGTCGGTCAGTCAAAAACAGAAAAAATGTGGTTTTTTTCTTTAATCTATCGTGATCATTTTAGTAATGTTTGAAGTAATTAATAGTTTAATTTAAATTTACCAAATCCAACACAAAAAGTTGATACGATTGGTAGGCCGGTCTAAAGCCACATTTGGACCACATACCTGTAAACGCACCCATGTATAAGGAATACAATTATTCCTTAATTATCATTATCATAACTAAGCTTGAGATTTATTGAATAATTAACATTATTAAATAAGTGAATAGAATCATGTCGTAAGAAAGTTTTTTTTATGTAACGTGTTGACAAATAAATATTATTTGCTTTTTCTAACCAGCCAATGGAATATAAACACGTAATTTATGCGAATAATCCACTTTGCATTTTTTATAATATGCTAATTTAATTTATTATGAAATAGAGTTTTTTTTTTTTTTTTTTTTGATGGACTGAAGTCATAATAACTAGTCACACAAGTCATTACCCACAACTCCTAATCTACAAATTATACAAGTAATTTGAACAAATTTAATTCATATACTATATAGTTCAGTATTGATCTATATATAATATATACATGTTGATCACAAGTTGATCACAAGTTGATCACAGACCAATCACAGATGAATTTAGTTTGAATCAGTTAATCACATTATATTAAATTTTAGTTTACAGTGCACAAACAGTAATATTTTAGTCATAATTTTTTTTTGTGCGTGTGGTTTAAGGTCCACAATAATTGTAAACAGATCCTTCTTTCTCGTATCAAAATGTTTGATAAAACCAAATACTTCCCAAAGTCTCCTTTATTGGGAATGCAAAGCTCTCTTTTAAATCGATTTAGGGGGACTTAGATGAGAAGGAAATGGATGATTTTTTGTCCCAATACAAGTTCGTATTACTTAAGAATTTTCATGAGAGTAGCACAATTTGTCTACTTTGATATGCAAAAGAATATCGTATCATCCGCAAAAAGCAATGTGGTTTATGTGGGGACTATCCCATAAAACTCTAATGTCACTAAGAATGTCATTAGTTTGAACATTTTTACAAAGTTCCGAAAGCACCTCCATAAAGAATGAAGAGATATGTTGTGAATGCCACGTTGTGGGATCACCAAACCATGAGCCTAGCCATTGATTAGATAAGAGTAAGTAACCATCGAGATGCATTGGAAAATCCAATTAGTCCACTTTGCGTCAGAACCCAATCGCTTAAAAACCAAGGAAATAAAGTTTCATTTCACCCGGTCATAGGCTTTGCTTGCTCATATCCGTTTTAACGGCTATTGAAAAATGTTTTCGAGCTCCGGATTTCTTAAAATTCATCTAATTTTTACAAAGCTAGTTGCGAGGCTGATTTTCAATTTTAAAAAAAAAAATGTTCAAATTTTCATGACTCGTTTTTTTGGCGACAGTAACTTTGTTTTAAGGAATTATTTATATACCTGATGTTAACCTAATATTTTGATTTTCATTGGTCAAAAGTTTTTTTCTTTTTCTTGTCCACAAATTTAAGATTTTTGTTGGAGGAAAATATTGTGAGTAGACTCCATAAGAAAAGTCATAATTTACTATCAAATTGAATTGCAAAAATCAAAGATAAGTAGTTTTGATTAATAATTTATAAAGTTCAACAACCATTTAGCTTGCGTCTAACAATTTTCTTATAACTCTTTTATGTTTTTTCAAAAAAAATTAGAAAAAAAATTGATAAACACAAGCTATTGTTGAACTTTTAAAGGAGAAACATTAAATTTAAAGAATCATGTTCAACTGAATAAAAGGTTTACAGTGCAGAGAATATGTTGATCAAAGACGAATCATGCACAGACGAATTTACATAAAAAAGTTTGGATCAGTTAATTATATTTTATTTGATTTAAGTTTGGATATTTGGATCAGTTAATATTACACTCATAACTTGATTTTTTTTTTTTTTAGTTAAAATATATCTAGTTTTTAGACAGCTAGTTGTGAGACTGACTAATTACCATTTTTATTTTTTTCATGATTCAGTTTTTGGTGACAGTAACTTTGTTTTAAAGAATTATTTGGATACACCTGATGTTAACCTAATATTTTGATTTTCACTGGTCAAAATATTTTTTTTTTTTTTTTTGGTCCACAAATTTAAGATTTTGTTGGAGTAAAATATTGCGGATAGACTAGCTAGCCATATATATGAAAAGCCACAATTCACAATCAAAATGAAATGCAAAAAAAAAAAAAATTCTATAAGAAAAAAAATTGATAGACACAAGCTATATGGTTGTTAAACATTTAAATGAAAAACATTATTTTTCAAGAATTCTGTTCAACTGAATAAAAACATTTGAAAATATGTATATATACTTATCTTCGATCTTTCACCTTCTATATTTCATTTTTATTCAATTGCCGTCCAACTATATTTCTTAAGTTACACTCTAATGCTAACATTTGAATCCAAAAACGGAAATATCGTGGAAGCCATCGTGAAACACTTTAGAAAAGGTGGAAGACATATGAATCCATATAACTACTAGCTAGGCTTGGAGTTGGAATCTTGGTCCCCTACATAGACAAAATTGCAATTAGAGTTTTTCTCCTCTTAGTTTTCATAAAAATATAAACTTAATTTGTCTACATATATTTTTCAACGATTGGTATTAAAGATAAACTCCCCGACCAAGATAGAGTCTCTATCTATACTATATCTAATAAAGTACAATACAAACCCTAGTGGATTATCCAATATTTTGTTCGGATTCGGATTACCGAATCATAATTTATTTATTTTAGAAATTGAAAATAGGATGAAATTAATATATATAATGAATGGCCAGTCTACGTATTGTCAATATCAATATATTTTAAGTTGGAAGTTTATAGAAGTTAACACAATATGAGATCAAAGTGTTGAAAACATGTATATTCAATTTGAATATCGAAATAGATTTCTATTTAAGTCGTATAATAAAAATATATTGAAATAAGAATATATGATGAAAATTAGCATAACAATTTGACTTTAAATTAAATTGCAAGACAAGATTTTGAAAACATATGTCCTATATATATATCCAAGATTCCCATACTTCTTTTTTTTTCTGAAAGTTTGAGAAAAAACTATTACAAAACACCAACTTATAGAATGAATGAATCATGTATATATGCTTTGAAAAGAAGCAAACTTATTTATATGGAACTATATATGATAATTTTCTTGTTAGGATATCAATCCAAATCTTATATTGGAAGTTAAGAAAATGAGTGTCTAATATAAACTCATAGAAACCTCCATTACGAAAGCCAATAAGAAAATCGTATCGATTTTTCTTTAAATGAGTCCAGAGTTGACAATATGATGATACTAACCGATCGAGAGTTTGAATGAACGGTCTAGAAAAACCCTACAATTCTAATTTGATAAGTATTTTTCTTTTACATCAAGATGAAAATTTATCTATTTGTTATAAACTGGTATATTTATCAAATGGACTAGTTAAGTTAACCGAATCAAACTCCAACTAAAAACTTAAAACTATTATCGACTTTTCAGGTATGTTTGGCAAATTCAGTCAGATCTTATACGGTTCATACCCAAATTTTCCTATGTCACTTATTAAAATTAATAATGATCTTGTCGAATCTAGAGGGAAAACCCAACAAAATCAGAAAAAGTTCATTAGTGCCGCAAAATAACTCCTTTACACCATCTCTAGTTTTGTCCTTTTTTCTTGATTAGACCTAATTAATGTATAATACATAGTTTATTTTATAATATTTCTGATTCTTAATGATTTTTCTTTTACACGTAAGAAAGGAATTTGGTCCACCAAAAAGCGAGTAGATTCGTACGCAAAAATTCACTAGCAAAAATCACGAGATAAGCAAACACATCATCAATGACCAAACACCAGTATGAAATGTATCATTGATGAATTTAGTTATTGGGGGACGAAAATTGACATTTAATAATATTGTAGATCATATTGGAATTAATTAGTATTTTGTTGAGATTATTGAAAAAGGCACTTTCTAAATAGTGGGGCGAGCCTACAAAATCTAGTGACATAACAAACAATAACTACACGTTTGTCTTTACACATATACTTGAAATTTTTTAAACCCTAAATAATACATGGCTTATATCAATGTGACGCATAAACAATTGAAATCTTATCTTATATACGTCTTAAAAAATTATTCAATGATTTCCCGACAATAGGTCACATAGTTTGATCATTGTGAAAACTATTGTGATGTGATAAAATGATCTCAAATTTGCGAATTCTGATTACATATACTATGTTAAGCCTTATCAAGGACTTTCTTACACGAATATTACATTTGAAAGTGAAGCGAGAGACATAATAACATCAATGTGTTAGTATCATTTGATAGTTCTTTTATTGATATATATAATATTTGCGTATTCATTTGAGACTCTTGACATTATGTACACACTTTTACTAACACCATCAACATTGTTTCAATAAACATTTTTTCAACAAATATGACCATTCAAAAAGGCACTTTATAACCAAATCAAACCAAACTTCATGCACTTAATTTCTTTTACGAATCTTACCTTGGAATAACATCCATGTATTAATTCATTCATTATATCAAATGGTTTTGAGTTGAAAGTACTACATTATGTACATATACTTTTACTAACACTATCAACATATATATAATCTTTACGTACTCGTTTGAGACTCTTAACATTATGTAGACACTTTTACTAACACTATCAACATTGTTTTCAATAACACTTTTATCACCAAATACAAACATCTGAAAACGCAGTTGATACACGTATCCTACTTGTAATTTTTGTAATGTATTTAGCTAGGTAGTGGCGGTCCCCGGTATAGTGAAAATCTATAATGACTTCAAAATCCATAATCTCTTTACAAAAAACCACTCACATTGTACATTACACATAGTTACATCATATGTACATGTTGTGTCACATTATATAAAAAAGAAGAGACGCGTGTGTACGGTGTTGTACCAACGAGGTGTTGTGAGGAAAATTATATTGTCCCCTCATGATCCCAAAGGTGAAGAAAACCATTTTAACGATTGATGTGATTTTAGGGTTTGAGCTATTTAATGTTGACCGTAGGGGTGGGCAATACGGGTAAGGGTCGGGTACAAATGTTTCGAATATTAAGTGGGGGTTATTGGTTTATGGATTTCAAAGAATCCGTAAACTTAAAACAAATCCAGTGTTATTGGATCAGTGAATTCTAAATCCATATTTAAATCCAGTGTTATTCGTTTTGTGATTTGTAAATCCTATTTCAAATCATGTGTTATTCGTTTTATGATTTATAAATCCAGGGATTTGATTTTATAAAGGATTTGATGGATTTCCATGGATTTCCATGTTAAAAATACAAAGACTCAAATCCTAACTTAAACCTTATGATTTCAGAGGATTTCATAAGGATTTGGAAATACTATCAAATCATACATGAATTTGGAATTCATTGAAATACCACAACCAATAACTCCCCCTAAAAATCATTATTCGAACGAGTTATTTAATCAGTATTCAAATTGATAATCATGTATTTCGGACAATTACTGAATTCTTATCTTTATCCTTATCTGTTGAAAGAAAATATTACCTTTGCTCAAACGATTCAGATAATTATGATCGGATCTGGTTACCGACGTGCCCACCCTAGTTGACCCATAAGTTTTTACGAAATAGAATTTGAGGACAACCTCAACTTTTTTCTTGTTCTTACATATCATTTTTTAATGATTAACACAGGAAAAGGTTAGGTGAATTTAATTATGACCCACACAAAATAAAAATAAACAGTGATATACAGTTATTTTTGACGTGGCGAAACAGAAAAAGAAGAGATATACATTTGGCTTGACCCAATGACCCTACTACGTTACAAGTTTTACGATTTTCTGTTTTGGCCTCTTTTGTTTGAGGGAGAAAATATATTGCTTTTGTACCCAACTTCGATTTCTCAACGGCTTAAAATAGCATTTTCTAGGAAAAGTGATTTAGGGACCCTAAATTTATTTAATTTATATGTGTTACATTATATAGTCTTACATCTGAAGAGGGATGATTTAGGCTTGTGTAGGTCTATATCACAAGTACATGTGATCCACAGGCACAGAGTTTACATGTTGAATGAGATTATAAACCAAAAGTCCATAACCAATTTTTTTTTTTTTTTTTGTAATGTCTGAGTCCATAACCATTTAATTAAACTATATTCGAACGCAAATATCCATAAATAAGAAGAAAATAAAAATAAAACATTATAAATGATTAGTTGCATAAATGGTTTGAAGCTACTTTGTAATTCAGGCTCTGGTGTTTGTGTAACTCTTTAGTTTTAGATATATATATATATATATAAATAAATATATATATATATATATATATATATATATTTTATCAAATGTTCTCTCATTCTAAAAGTGTAAAACAGTTTATTTTCTTTGAATAAATATAATTTTTTATGCAAAAAAAATTGAACATTTGAACTAACATGTTTTTGGGGATGAAATATGATTTCATTAAAACCATTCTGAAAATACATTCAACAAACAAAGAGTTGTTTCCTAAATATTTCCATTTCAAAGAATACACACAAATAATTTTAATCTCCTAAAAAGAGACTGTATGTAATTTTAACCTAACATATTTGCAATTTTCATTGTAAAAAAAAAATAGAGTGCATTTGGTGAATAACCAAATTAAAAAACGATATTTAAAAAAAAAAAAAGTAACCATAATTATATTCTTTTTTGTTGATTATTGAATTCAAATTCCCTTAAAAAATAACATTATAGATTACATGAAACATTTGATAAAAAATAATATATTACATGAAGCCAATAAAATAAAATAAAATATTAAACAGAAAAGATAAACTAAAATACCAAAAATTCATGATTAAAAAAAAAAAAAAAAAAAACAGTATCATCAATGGCTATACAACCTTTCTATGTGTATAAGCAAAATTGTAAAGATGCAATCACATTTCGTTATAACGATATTTTCACCGAAACAACAGATCAATTTGGGGTTAAATTTGTGACAAATATAATAATGAGGGAGAAAATTAGAAAAACCAAAAACTTTGTTGATGTCGGTTATATAGTACCGTTAAGGTACCTACATATTGTACACAGCTGTGAGCAACTACACTGATCCATCACAGCCCAAACGGCGACGTTTTTGTCCATAATTGCTTACCATCTTAGTTCCTAGACACTTTCTAAAACCACCAAATTTTATACATTTAAAATGTTGCAAAATTTTATATATATAAAATAAGTCACTGGTCTTTGTCTACACAGTTGTGATAATCCAAAAATTTAGTTAATAAATTCGAATATTCGTTTTATAATTTCTAAGAGTAAAAGTAAATAGTACTTAGTTTCATATATATATTAAATAAAGGAATAAAATGAAGGTGATGTGTGTTGTTTGTATACAAAACTACAAATTGGGAAAGTGGAATGTAGAATCTCTCTACATCAGAAAATCACTATCTTTTTGTTCCACAGTTTGGGTTATAATTTGACCATACGGGTTTGAGAAAATTGGAGAGCCCACCATGGTAGAGAATGGCACTATCAATCACACAAACACAATGTACACAATATCTTCAATGCCTGAATAATGTATTATAATTCTAGGCTGGACCAGAAACTAGCTAGGTCTTAATGGAGACAAGAGTGTTTCTGGAGTATTGCTTTTTGAGCTGTTGTAATAGTAGAAATTAGCACTAATAGTGCATGTATATGCTTAATTAGAACAATTATAATGATTATAAATTTATAGGATACCCGCAAATTTGGTTGATGATTGATTATCTAGTTTGAGATAGCAGTGAATTAAGTTCGTTTGTTTGTTTCCAATCAGATAGATGGTTGAAATGAATAATTGAAATGGGATGGTTAAAATGAACGATTCAAATACACAGTATAAATAAATGATTTTTTTTTTTTTTTACAAGTTCAAATTACGCATTTGTGAACCATACAAAAATAAGTGAGTTTACAACCATCTTGCTTATCAAATAGAAGGTTGGATTTTTTAGATATATTATTTTATTTTTTTTAAAGAAAATTATGTTATATAAAATCTCCAAATACTAAGATTTAAAATTTAAAATTATATTTTGATATTTTTAAAAATAATATTGACTGTCCAACCGCTTGTCATAAACTATAATTAATATTTTTCTATTATTTCATTTCTAATCGACATCAGAAACTTGTTCTCAATGGAGACAAAGAGTGTGTGGAGTATTACTTTTTGACCAGCCTAATAGTAGAAATTAGCACTAATAGTATACGACTAACAGTATACATGCTTAATTAAAACACTTATAATGATTATGTTTATAACATACAAGCAAATTTGGTTTTGATGGATTACGTGGTTTGAAATAACAGTGAAGTTCAACAGTTTGTTTGTTCTGGTTAAAACGTGCGATTAAAATATATATTTTTTATACATATACAATTAAAAGCCAATTTACAAGTTCAATCGATGCGTTTGTGAATCATCGGAAAAAAGTGAGTTTACAAACTTCATCCTTGTCAACCCTATTGAATTTATAATAGACGTTTAAGAATACATTTATTTTATATTATCTTATTGTAAAATATTAAAAATACTAAGATTTAAAAGTTCTAATTTATTTTAATTATATTTTGATAATTTCAAAATAATATATAGTAACTTATAACTAATTATAATTATTTATATTCATTATCTAATTGCTCGTTTCAACTTGACCGTCTTTTCTGTTCTGTCATTTCTAATCACTTTCGGTTTAAAAATATTTTGCACAACTGCTTCGTTTTAACATGATAACCAATCGGAACATCAAGTTTTAAAGCTCTAATATAATATACGCTAAAAGATTACAGTGTAGTATTAGAGACCATGAGAGATGTAAGTGCAAATGACATTAAAATAAAACGAAATTACCAAAATTCAGAAATATGGCTAATCTACTTACAAACATTAAGACACTCCTTAGCTCACCACCATCGACCAAACCATATCAAACCCAAAGATCTTAGATCAACACAATTGGTTCGGTCTTTGATCACCAGTGTCACTTAACTATTAAACCATTTATTGGACTTGAAGTATGCAAACCCATAGATTTAGAATTTCTAGTAAAATATATATGAATAAAACTATGTTTTCAATATCATTATAGATTGTAACCTTTAAGACTAAAGAGTTGCCTCAGTGCAACTACTCCCTTCGTTTTTATGATATATGATTATTGTTTTGGTATATTCTTATTTTCTATCGTTTATATAAATCTTAATAACCTCATTTGAACATAATAACATTCTCTACATNGAAAAAAAAATCCCCATTAATTTCCCCATTTTTTTTTTTTTTTTTTTTGGCATCCACATCTCTCATGAAGGAGGCATTGGTTCTAGGCTCTTCTTCACCACTTTCCCACGTGTCTTTGAATAAACTCACAAATGCATCTCCCAATGCCAATTATGCCATGACCTTTTCTGTGCCACTTAATGTTAAGTGTGTGCGTGGCATTACTATACAATTCAGTTTTTTTACCTAAACATTTCTTAAAAAACTCAACCAAACTCAATGGACACATTCGAAGAACTTGCAACAAATGTAACCAAATTTACCACAAATTTAAATAACATACATATGACTGCAACCAGCTTTTGTTCCACTTTTGTTCTCTCTTATCCACTCCACTTGACACATTCTCTACATTATCATTCCACAATATATATATGCTCTTGTGACTTGTTATCACAAATCTTTTCTCACCACACAAAAAAAAAAATAAAGACTTCACAAAAATATAATATTGTAATATGTGATTTCAGTGTGTTATCTTGTGGTTCAAAGAATATATATATACATGTATTTAACTTTAATCTATCAAAATTTTTGAAGAAAGAAAAAAACTTTTAAAAAATGTTTTGAAGATCGGATTGAACCGGTTGGACCAGGAATCGGTAATAACACCAGTTCCGATTTGTGATAAACCCGAATATCAATTAAACTGTTGAAATCGGTTGAAAGTTCAATTTCAAAACCCGGTCCATAAAATCTAAAACATAACCTTTGAGAATGTTGTTTAGATTCTTTTTTGCGTGACACGAAATAATTATTTTTTTTCATCTCATAAAGAATGTTATTTTAGAATGACATTTTGTCTAAAAAGTATTGTTTTAAATATTCAGTAAAACTTTTAAACTTATCTTTTCATTATCAGCTAATTAATTGTACGAGGTTTTAAATTTGAACATATTTTTCTAATCATAAATTTTTAATTTATATGAAATTAATTAAAACAAGTATTTTAATAAAATGGAGAGAGAAATAACTTACAAAAAAAAATATTCTTAATTGTTTAATCATGTGGTTTGATATACTATTAATTACGTTTATGCAGAATCGTGCACTCCAACAACAAAAAAGTTGGTTTCTTGTTGAATTCCACCAAATTAAATAACATGTTAGTTACACATGATCAGATATTTCACAAAAAAATTTGTATGCCTACTTTTTTTGTTTTTTGGAATGAGCAATTTTAATAGTTGACTTATTACAATTTATTGAGACTAGGCGATTTTTAGAATTTTAATTGTATCCACTGAGTTTTTTTTTTGTATATATATATATATATCATATTTGTGATATTTATTTTGTTTTCTAGCTCATTGGATGTTCTAAATTTCCAATTTCTTGTCACTACGCCGAATATGATTTAATCACAACCTAGTCATTTTCTAGATATGAATCATATTATATATCGAAAATTAATAATAAACATTAGCTGTAGACAAAAACAAAAGTGAGAAAGAGAGCATTAACATGATCACTTAAAGGTATCTTCTGAAATGTTAACCCCACTGAGACTAGTGTGCTCCGATAAAGTTATCAATTAAGCCCAATTGTGAAACTGTCTCATTTAGGCCCAAAGTTAATTCTATCCCTTTTTTTTTTTTTTGCTCTATTTTCTAGCAAAAATTATCTCCTGAATGTATTTGTAAGTCCGATATTTTTCTTCTTATATATATTTTTTTTTCGTCATAGAGATCTTTATTATGATGAAATTAAAATATCAAAGTGTAAGGATTCAATAATAACACGAGGCACATAAGCACTAAACTGAAAAAAAAATAACCCGAAGGGGAAATTTTTTTTTTTTTTTTTTTTTTTTTTTTTTTTCCGAAGAGGAAATTTTGCAAGGATATTTGCTAGTTTATTGCATTCACGTAGAAAACTCGATTTTTAAAATCGTCGTTGCCAATGCGTATAATCTCGTACCTAATTGTGAGATATATGATATTGGTAATTACCAATATATATTTTTCTTCTTATATGTTCTAATTAAATCACCAATTGATAAATCTAATTACAGAAAAGGATTTCATTATCTTTTCTTCACGTGAATATTGTACGAAGTTCTACAACAACTATTTAAATATTGCAGATTGTTATTTTTATTAGTTGAATTTTTTTTTATTATAATTGCAATACATTTTTGTCATGGGAATATTTGAGAAATAAAATGTCAAATAATTCATTAATCTATTTATAATATGAAGCAGAGTGAGTATATTATACTCCAGTTATGAATCTCTCGGTGTTGTACTAATCTTCGTGCTTCACTTATTTTAGAAAAACATTCATATTTTTTGTTCACGTGAATACTCTTACGAGTTCTACAATATTATCTACTCGAGTTATTTATTTATTTGGATATTTGTGTTGTACTACTAAATTTTCTTTGGAATTTACAGAAAAATGAAGAAAATGTCATCACGGAATCTTTCGAAATTGTACCTTTTTTTCTTATTATTACATCAACCTAAAAAAAGTTGTCAACTATTAAATTCTCTGGTGGGACCAATTTCCGACAACTCATAAAAAGATTACAACACACGTCAGATTCCGACTTGTCAAAATCTCATGACCGAGATCTATTTACAGCCGCAGATTCCACTCTGTGGTTTTTAAACCAACCACGTGGCTATAATCTTCACCGTCCGATTAACTTATAACAACAACAACAGTAATAATAATAATATAGTAAAACCAAAATATGTTTTTTTTTCATTAAGACAAAACTCTCTTTGATTCCAATCTAACTCAGTTCCCAGTTCGGACCGTCAGATACTATTAAGTACGCCACGCATGACGACATTGCATCTGACGTGGATCCTAGCTATGGACACGTCAGCGGAGACGATGAGAGCCGTTGATTAGACTGGAGGAGTTGGAGGAATTATGGACGGTGGCGATTCCTTGACGAGTAAGCTCAGTTAAAACACTCTCCGCGGTTGGCGATTTTAGCCCGATTGGTAGCGGCAGCCACGGTTTGGTCATCGCTTCCTGAACCGCTTCATCAAGCATTTCATCGTCCTGATCCCACCCGGAAAATAAATTAATATAATCAGTAATTTTAATTCATTACGAATTTTAATGAAATAATCAGGAATTGTGACACTTACCGGCATTGATTTGTAACCGGTTTCAGCTCCGGCAGGGTATTGAAATCCGCCAGGAATATTCTATGAACAAAAATATATAACATAAAAAAAAATCAGATTTTAAATTTGATAATTCGATTCCAAAAATATAAAAGTTGTGAAAATATTCACCGGAGCGCAGTATGTTCCGGTCGCCGCCTGTCCAACCGGACAACCCCATGTGGGAGTATGACCATTCACCTAGAACATGACCAAATAAAATGTCAATAACATATTAAACCATGGACGTTTTTAATTTCACTATTTTACATCTTAAACTATGATAAAATGTACTAAAATTATAGTATAAGCGAATATTTTAATTTATATTTAAATTTTGGAATAAAATGTTACCGTTGGATAAGGTTGTTTCCAATGCCACTGAGGTGGTTGACCGGAAGACAGCAGCTGCGGTAGCTGTGGTGGCCACAAACTCTGAACCGTGCCTTGAGGATGAACACCGGGAACACCCCAAACGGGATAAGCCATTACGGGGCGGTGTTGCGGGGGATAACCGTTGTAACTCCTTTGTATTGGTCTATGGCTGTCTCTAGTTTGTATCCATCGATGGTTATGCTCCTCCTTTGGAAGAATGTTCCTCCTATGCATCCGGTATTTCTGCTCAAAAGCTCAAAAGGTTTCGTAACATATTTACAAGAATTCGAACATCTTGCAAAATATTTTGAGCCTTTGGAGTCGATTACCTGAAGGTGGCTAGCTACATTGTGTCGAGTTAAGCCGTCTACTTTCATGAACTCGAGAATCCGTGAAGGTATTGCTTGATCGATCCCGAGGTGCTCTACTGCTTGCACGAACTTCTTGTGTAGCTCTTGTGTCCAGTCAATCTGTAGGAAAAGAACTCGTTACCAATGATCAACAAGAGCCTGGATCATGGAGTACTAAGGAGCGTAAAGAGAAACGTGATGTGACGGTACCTTCTTTCGAGTAGTTTTGGTACCAGACAAGTTCTTGATCCCGCCAGATGATTGGTTATTAGAACTGGTGTTATTTTCTGTCATATGACAATTAGTCATATCTGTCTTCTCGCTTTTGACATCTCCGGATTCGCTTTTTTCTGCTTCTTTTTCGGTGTCTTCTTTCTCCTCTTTAACCACCACTCTGTTGTCATCTAATTCACGATTTGTTGTGTCAGCTAATTGGGATTCACCGATGTCATGATCTTCCGTATTTTCTCTCTCAGTAGAGGAATTTACGTTATCCGTCGAACAATCTACGTTTGGTAACCGACAAACTTGGGTTATTTGCGGGGTTGATGGCGCCGTATCGTTCTCAGCGGTTGTCATATCGGTATCAATATCAAGCATGGGAACATCAGATTCTTTGAAAAGCTGAAGTGAATCCGCAACACTACTTCCTCCATCATTGAATGCCTAAGAACAACGGAAATGTAAATTCCTTATATGATCACTAATTTACGGACAAAGTAAAGAAGCATAAAAACTAACTGAACCTTATGAACAACATGCTGCCATATATTCTTTAGTTTCTCCGGTGAGAGCGGTTTTTGAAGGAACTCCACTGCACCAAGCTGGAATATACTAGTCAATTTTCATCACATTCCCAACATTTTAAAACATCTACGCAAATGCAAGTTGGCGGGTCACTTACCGCAATGCATTTCATAGAAGTTGTGATGCAATGATCAGTCGACACCACTGTAAAGACAAAGAAAAATTCCCATATTAACGATTTTTCGTATTGTAAAGACCCGTAGAAAGTTAAATAAGTACTAATTAAAAGTTCACAAACTTATAGTAGGAAGGTGGTCTTTGGCAGCTTCAAGAAACTTGAAACTCTCGTTCTCAGCTCTCGTATTGACCTCGACGATAGCAACGTGAAAGCTCTCGGGGCTCTCTAAAACCGCGGCGAGAGCTTCAGCTTCATCAGTGAATGTAGTAACTGCAAGAAAGTTCCCAATATATTCAAATAAGTGTTAAAATCCAAAAATAGCCTTAACACTAAAACACAAACAGAAACACACAAAAAATCTGCATATTCGGANTGAATGTAGTAACTGCAAGAAAGTTCCCAATATATTCAAATAAGTGTTAAAATCCAAACATAGCCTTAACACTAAAACACAAACAGAAACACACAAAAAATCTGCATATTCGGGTAAAGAGGAACATTGTTGATAGCTCTTGCAAGAAAAAACCATAATGCAATTATGTAACAAAACTCCAAAACACAACAGCACAAAGCTGAACTAAAACGTTGCGTTTTACCAACCCATTATACACATTACTCTCTCTATTCATAGGCTATGAACAATTATTAGATGTGTGATGTCTCTTATGTATTTATGCAAATAAAAAAAAGTATATGGTCACGAGAAATGTAACAGCTAAAGTAACTGAACTACATAGTAAAGTTCTCAAGTATTTGGAAGTTTGGCGGAACATGATTTATTAATTCATACTTAATCATAAAATAATATATATATTTTTTGTCGTCAACCATATCAAAATATTTAATAGTTAATTACTATCATATGCAATAAACGTTTAAGAGATAAAATGTTGGTTTTTACCTATATAGTCCATTGATTCAAGCTTTGATCTAGTCTCCACCGCGGAGAAACCATCGCCGTCGCCATCGCAGCCACCACCGAGGAGTAGAAGAACCTTAAGTCCTTTTGGAAAATTTTGCCAATTTGACAAATCGTTAGCGTTAAAGACCATAGCTGTTTTTGCACCGATTTCGCCACCAGTTGACCCAAAAACTCCTGATTAATAAAAAAAAATTATAAGATAAAATGGAATATAGAAGGAATATAAACATAGATAAAAAAAAAAAAGTAAAAAAAAAAAATTTATAAAAAGGTGAGTGTATTATTGATGAGATAAGAATAAATCATGAGGAACTTGATTTTGTAACATTTAAAAGAGTGGACCACCATGCCATGAAAAATCTCACAAAAGCTTTTTTGAATCATTTTGAGAGTGAGAATATTATTGATATACTTAAATTTTTTTTGTTCTACTATCTTAATTAGATTTTTGATTTGTTGTTTAAGTGATGCATGCAGTATGTAATATGATTACATGATTAATTACACACTTAACTAGGACTAATGACACACCAAAAGATACAGAAAGACAAAATCCCTAGAATTTAGGTGAGGAAAATACCCAGAGAGAAAAGAATTGTGATCAAATCAAAAGTGTAACTTTTATGTATAATAATAAAAACTGATTTTTTTCTTCCATTAGCATATAAGTATGATCTTAAATCCAAAATTTCTCAGATAAGAGATGCTCATATCACATGCAATGAACATATACTTAATCAAAAGAGAAAAAAAGAAAAAACAGAAGAGTTTTGTGATGTAAAACAAGAACTTTCAAAATTCAACTATAGTTTCATATTTTTAAGAGATCAACATACCTCAGAGTGTGTTCTTGCAGATCTGCTTAAACCTCTTCTTCAAGCTCTTTCTCTTTCTGTTCTGAGTCACATTCAAAGTTAAAAAAAAAAACTGTGGGTGAACTTTCAGAGAGAGAGAGAGAGAAAATGGATGAAGAGTTATAATAAGTTGGTGAACAGTGTGGTGATTGTCACAAAGATAAAGGGAGAATAAATANTTGGTTTATATACACAAAGATAAAGGGAGAATAAATAGGCCTCACTAAGATAAAATTGTTAAGTAAATTTCTTTTTAATAAAAAACTCTAAGGTTAATTAACTTTTAAAAATATTTTTTACTATATACATTTTTTAATTTCCATTAATCAAAAAAGAAAGAAATCTAAAATTACTCTAAAACATTATTCTATCCCCATTACCCCATATTTATTTACAATTAGAATAAGACTATGTGCATTTGCCAGATTTCTGATGAATGGAATGAGTTGGTGACTAGACTGTCTAATTTAG
>OVAF01000497.1:0-39004 GCA_900406245.1 Odontarrhena argentea | reverse complement strand
CTTTCTTCGATAAGTGTAGAGAATAGGAGGGTGACTTGCAGCGTACGTATCAGATTCAAGAGAAGTTCCACTGGACTCAAAATTCTTCACAGAGGACAAGACTGAAAAGCTTCAATATATTCTTGGTAGATTGCACCATACTAATTACTTAATTATGTCCTTGTGGTCTTATTAGGTTATTTAGTGTTTGTGACACTTACAGGATCCCCATTCCACTATCAAAACTCGTGATGATATAAATATATATGAACTCTTTTCATTTTAAGCAAAGTAGGCAGAATTTTTTTTTTTAATTATTATTTTTTTTTTTTTTTATTTTTTTTTACCACAAAAAATTCATATAGAAATCTCATAACACTTATAAAAATTATCATATGTATGAGTGCATACCAAAATATGTATTGGACATGCCATATATCTAAATTTATTATAATATAACTAATAAGGGTAAAAATATGCATATTACACAAAGTTTAATTTAATAAATAATAAATTGTAGTAAAGTTTGATAAGACAAATCTATGGAAAAAGTATATCATTAATTTAAAAAAATTTAGTTTAGAATTTTGAATAAATGAATTAAAAATAATGATACATTAGAATATATGTTTGTACAAGTGTAAAACAATAATAAAAAAAACAATAGATTATAAGAACTATTATATAGAATAATTAAAAATAGTGTATATCAAGATAATTATGTTATATGAATCTCAAAATATGATTAGAAAATCTTCACATAATAAAATTGTACTAAAAACACAAACTATTCAACTAAGATGAGTGAAGACATGTGTTGTATTCACAAAAGATCAAAGGAGGAATGAAATCCTATAAAAGGGCACAACCATAATTTAGTTAAATCACACACACACACACACACACAAAAAAAACCTATGAGTTATTATATGGAAAAATATCGTATCTGTAATATTAGGCTTTACAAGATTAACGTAGCTTCTGAGTCTGATGTGGGACTCATAATAGTAAGCACTGCAAATGGACACACCGGTCAATGGTTTCAATTGACGCGATACACGGGACGAGGAGGAGAGAGAGATTCACGAGCTGGATTGTCCAAACAATTCGAAGACGACATAGTCCGTTTTTTCTTTTTGGGCCCCCAAATGTCCCAGTTTGTAAATCAGTTCTTCAACTACATTGCCTCCAACTTCTGTTTTAAGGATTTTGTTATGGTACCTCCTGCGTGTCCGGCCCTCGTCTTCCACATTGATATTAGACGGTTTGATCAAGACCATGCTCAGGTTGACATCACACGCTTTACAAGTACTGTATTGAGTTTTTTGAGAACAAGAGCTAAAAATGCAGTCAGTAACCTTGTACCGATCGCTCCACCAGTGACGGAGATCTTAGATTGTTACCAAAGTCAGGATTTGTGTTGTCTTTGTGAAAGTGGGTATCCAAAAGAAGACGAGATTGTTCACAGAACAAGATGCAATCACATCTTTCATGGCACTTGTATTTCTCGTTACTTGTTGCGCACTCCTCGATGTCCTGTTTGTTCTGCTCACTTACCACCTATCGACATCCGAACTCTCCTCTTCTCCTAATTAAGCTAGACTAGTGGATATAGACTGGATGTGGGTTATGATATTAATAAAAACTTATCTTTTTTCTTATTTTGTTATATGGTTTAGTCTAGAACCAAATATAAATATTTATACAATGCCTTGGTTATCCAATTTGAAGATTAATTGTTTACAAATATAAATTTGGAGAATATATATTGTACGTAAAAATTAAGCAAAACAATCTGCCTTTAAATTGGATTCGTTTCAAATGAAAATAAGAAAAAATGATAGTATATGTCCATTGAATTTACCGAAAAACATTCAACAAATTGTCTAGGGCCGGTCAATATTATGGTTTGTGAATAATCTACGGTAGTTCTGAACAATCTATTTGAAAGAAAGGAGCAAATATTTATCGCTACAAAATGATTGTTATTATCTAAATGAGAATCTCCATTTCAAAACGACATGAGAAAATACTTATAGTGATTCCTCGTCCATTTAAGAGTATAATATGATCACTTTGACTATAAATCCAATCGAATCCAAAACTTATATACGAATTATTTCAAGAGCCATCAATCTTACAAGTTATACCGTGATTCTAGGGATCATGTGTAAAATTCTATTTGTTTTTTTTATCTTTTGAGTAAGTGTTTCTTTCCAAACTAGTCATTCACTCTACAATTTAAAAAAATCTCTAAGGGTATTGTTTCAATAAAAAAAATTTATTTATTGATTTCCAAATAAATCATACAAGCCATGAAAAGTAATTTCCCTCTCATGTTTCTCTCTGTTATATTAATCGGGCTTAAGAATTAACGCCAAAATAAATGATCTACATTAATTAGGTGCAAAGTTATTTGAGGTATTAAAAGATTCATTACATCTGGTGTACAATTACATCTGGTCTTCGCAACCCCCGGACCAATGAAAGGCCATGTAACACCAACCTCCACACGGTTTATGTTGTTCACCGGCTTCCGACCTGGAAGACCTTTCCATTTACCACCGGAAGCAGTTCTTTTTGTTGTCTTTGACATTCGTCAAAAAGACAAGTGGAGGATGAAGTGACTCAAGCTTGATGGGGTTGTGCTCATTACATCTGGTGTACAAACTATCATAGTGAGTCTAATTCACTTCTGTTAATCCCTACACGCAAGTAACACAACCAACCAACGCAAAAATTTATCAAAGATGCTAAATTACATGAATTCGTTTTAACACGTAAAAAACCAATACTGATGTAATTATCCATGATTCAATTAATAATCTACCAAAATTTGCTGACACTAAAACATGCATGCATATCAATTTGAACGTGATGCATGGTAGACGTAGAAAGTGCGGTCCAAAAAACATAATTATTTTAAGTTTATGTTTATGTTTGTTTCTCATCTTTTTATTTTATTTTGTAATAAAAATTCTATTTTTTTGCTTAGTATATTCTATGATTTTTCTTATGTATTCCTTTTTTTGGTCAATTTGTATTATTTTTGTCATTTCAAAATTTACTATTGATACAAGATAGACTTTTAATAAAAAAATAAATTAGTTTTAAATCCACTGATAATTGCAATTTGATATCTTTAAAATATAATATGCTAGTTATGCAGAATATTTTATTAAAAAGTGACATATTAGCTACGTATGTCTCTCAATATATTATCCCATACGTAACTTATGATAGCTACATATATATGTAGTTAATCTCATTCCCTGTAATCTTCATTTTCTTCTCCTTCTACTATGGAGCTGGCTGTGCCGGGGGTGCTCTTGTTATGATATTGATAGTTCTGTCCTGATAATTGATATTAATGCGGTACCTTCCTCTTGGAAGTTGGTAGGTCTTCGGGTTCCGGAATGTTTTGTACTAGCTAGATAACCGCTCAATAAGTTCTTCCGGTTCCATTTTAGTTCTTTCTCTCTTTGTACTTATGTCTTCTTTGCTCGGATGAAAAAATGAGGCAGAGCCAATGCCCTTAATGATATGAAGTTGAATATGTAAAGGTTTTTGTTACAAATTGTTTAAACTACTTTATACACCTAGCATTTTTAAGAAAAAATGAAGAAAAAATGATGGATCAGTCTAACTACACATTTTACATGACTGAAAAATTTAAAGATAAAATTCTAGAAAATAGAAAGTGAGAAAAATAAATTATACAAGAAGTTCGTAGACAACCATATGTAGTGTTCCTCAAGTGTTTTTACTCACTAGAAAATGACGATACGATGAAATCTTGTGACATGCTAATAAGTAGTAGTATTTGAAATCAAGAAAGTAAAAAAAAAGCAAATGGGTCTGATCCATTATGGGCCTTGAGGCCCGTGGAAAATTGTTGACTAAAATTTTCCTGTAATTAAAAAAAGTGTCACATTCGAAACTCATGTGTAAGGAGTACAGTTCCAGTATGGTGTAGGAAGAGAGAAGAAGAAAAGAGAATCGTTTTTAAAAGAGTTATTTCTTCCAAAATTCAACCACAGAAACCCAGAATTTCGAATCTAATTCCCTTTTTCTCCGCTTCGTCGTCGTCATGCATTCTGCGCTGGACCCTCAGAGAAAGGAAGAAGGAGGAACAAGCAATTCGCTTAAGAGAAAATTCTCTGAAATCGATGGAGATCATCAACCTCCTCCTATGGAGATCGACTCTAATGGGTAATCTTCGTATTCTTCTCTTTCTACTTGATTTTGGGTTCACTCAAAGTTTAGTCCTTTGTGGGTTTCAGTTATGAGTTGAAGGTGTACGTGGCTGCGAAGAAGAGGAATGTAATTGCTCTTCTGGGTTCAGGAATTGACAAGTCTAAGATAGTATACATGCTTATCAAATCCATACTCATGGGTTCTTCTGATTCCGCTAAAAGTTTGATCATTTACTTGACCCCAACTGTGAATTCTGTTAAACAGGTAAGTCTTTCTCCGGACTCTGTTTGTTTGATTGAAATATTGTTTCTTTTCAAGTTTTCTCTATGCTTCTTTTGGGTTTTGATCAATTTAGCTTGACTATATGCATACCTCGGTTGAGTCGTGTATGTGAAAGAAATACTGTTTCGTTTTATGTTTTGTATGGTTTTAGCAATGCTGTGAAATCGGAGCTTATATAGTTTAGGCTTACTCACTTTAATTTCTGAATTTTGCTTGTGTGGTCTCTTTCTTTCTATCAGTTTAGCTGTTTCATACCTCTCCTTTGATTGATCTATGAGCAAAAAATATTGCTTTAAATCGACTCTCATTTCCGAATGATTTTGTTTTGTAGCAATGCTGTGAGTTTAGAGCACATGTAGATCTGAAAATTGAGGAGTACTTTGGAGCTAAAGGAGTTGATAAATGGACATCACAGCGATGGGAAGAAGAAGTCAGCAACCATGATGTAAGTTTGGGTCTTTTTGATGTGTATACATATAATTTCAGTGACATATATCACAACTTTTTTTCTGTTTCTGCGGTTGGTGAAACTCTGGAAAATGTTGCAACCCGACCAGCTCATTGTTATAACTGATAATAGAAAAATGCAGAAGCTCATGAGTATGATTTTCTTGCATAGATCATATTATGAGAGTGTAAATATTTTGAGCCATGGATAGTCTTTAAGATTGATTCTTCATTTGTTTACCTGTATAGACAAGCCCAATCCTGTTTGTTCTTCTTCCATTTTTTTTTTTATCAATTTGATTTAACTTGTTTGCTGATTCACTTGACATTTGTTACTGCATTGAACAGCTGTCACATACATTTTTCTGTTACCGAATCCAAGTGATCTGTCTAGTATCTGGAATGATATTGTGTTTTTGTCTGATTCAGGTTCTTGTTATGACTCCTCAAATTTTTTTGGACGCTCTTCGAAGTGTATTCCTGAAAATTGAGATGGTATCTCTTCTAGTAATAGATGAATGCCACCGCACCACTGGCAATCATCCCTATGCAAAAATAATGAAGGTATATTTCCCGAAGAATGATAAAAGCTATTAATTTTTCATAACCAGTCAATAAATTATTTTCCTTTGATTTGCATGAAGGAGTTCTTTCACAAATCTACTGACAAACCAAAGATATTTGGATTGACTACACCAGATGTCATTAGAAAAAGTATGCTATTTAAATTCTCTTCCCTCTGTATGTCAACCGAAGATCTTGCGTTCTGTAGCTGTTTTGTTAATGTTTCAACTAAGTTAATAAACTACCGTCATATTGCAATAGTTTTATGAGCTGCCTCTTACATGTTTCTGGTTCTTCAAACTGTGCAGAACAAGTATCAGAAGTTGAGAGTCTCATGGACTCACAGGTACCTCTTTCTTTTAATTACAAGGAAATTTATACTTTACTTTGAATTCAGAAATTAATGTAATGCAACTGTTACTTTGAATTCAGGTTTTTAATCCTCAAGAGCAGCAAGAGTCGGAAAAGTGTGCTACATCAGTAAAAGAGGGTCCAATATTTTATGACCAACCACCATTCAGTAGTTTGGAACTGAAAGAAAAGCTGGAAACTCTGCACCTCAAGGTACATATGCTTACTGAATATGAGCCAAAACATGGGTTTTTTCTCTTATATCACGGAGGGCTTGAAAAGATTTTATCTTGTTCCGCAGTTTGATGCTTCTCTTTTAACGCTTCTAGAAAAGGAAAAAGAAAGTTCTCCCAACATGGATCATGATACGTTTAAGACGTACCAAAAGCGAATGTCCATTGACTACAGAGAGATTGTGCATTGCCTTGATAATCTTGGCCTGATTTGCGCACATTTGGTATTCTTACTGTCTCCTACTAACAATCTTCTTTCTGTTTAAATTAATCCTCTCTTACTCATTGTTAGTTCTCTTTTCTTGAGCACTACCTGTTGTCCTGATTATATATATAATAACTTTTATGATCTTGATTTCGTTAAAAAGGCGACTGAAGTCTGCTTAGAGAAAATCTCAGATGTGAAAGAGGAAAGTGAAACTTCTAAAGAATACTCAGTGGTGTGCAAGGAGTTCCTTGAGGATATTTTATCCACAATTGGAGTGGATTTGCACCGAGGTACTGTATTTAAACCTATGTTTTGCATTGAGGACTCCACTTCCACTCACTATTAATCTCTTTCACTGTGCCTCATTCTGTGATTTTAACAGAAGATCAAATCTTGGGACGTGTATCTCCAAAATTACAAGAACTTTTCCATGTATTAAATTTGTTCAGGTACTTATAATTGTTTTTTTTTTTAATACAATTAAACTTGGTTTTTTTTAACTCCCAAAATTGCAACAGATTTTTCTTCTGTTCTGATGACTTCAATTTACTTGCAGAGATGATATTAAAAAACCATGCCTTATTTTAGTTGAGAGAATTATAACTGCGGAAGTGATTGAAAGATACGTGAAGAAAGAAGCCTCTTTAGCTTACCTTAATGTATTGTATCTCATCGGAAACAACGCCTCCACCCATGCATCGGCACAGGAAACGCAAATTGGAGTCTCTGATTCATTTCAGGCTGGCAAGGTTACCTATTCCTCCTCTCAGTCAGACGATCAACCGATTGAAAAATGTTTTCATTCTGTCTTCTCTGAAACCTTTTTAATGAATGCAGGTGAATCTTTTATTTATTACCGATGTGGTTGAAGAGGGATTTCAGGTGCCAAATTGCTCGTGCATGGTATGTTTTGACCTACCCAAATCAGTGTGTAGTTACTCGCAGTCTCAAGAACTGGCCAAACAGGGCAACTCTAAGCCTATTATGTTTCTTGAAAGGTAAAAGACAATCTTGATTTACACCAAGTGGTTGCGGAATTCCAGTGCCCTCTTTTGCAGCTCAGTTTTTATAAAATACTAATTATCATAGGGGGAACCTGAAACAAAGAGACCATCTGTATGACCTTATGCGAAGAGAAGTCCCAATGCGATATCCAGAAGCTCCAAATTTGAAAATGTGTCCACCTCCAGTGACAAATGGCCACGAAGTAAAGGAGGATGGAGCCACAATTTTACCAGATTCTAGCATCAATATCTTTGAGGAAGCAGCTGCCACTCAAACTATAACTGATCCTCCTAGCAGAAATGAGCTGTTACCATGTAAGAAGTTACGTCAATCGGATGCATTGGATAACAATGTTTCGAAATGCAGCGCCCCAGATATGGTTGCCCCTTCTAAAAGTAAACCATCTTCAGCAGTTGCAGGTACTTTTATTATTTCCTTCACTCCTCAGTAAGCTGGTGTATGTGGTTTTGGTCATGGAGTTTTTTTCTTTATTTTTATAAACGTATAATCTTTAATTCTTTGGACAGGTTCAAAAAAACGTAAGGAGTTGCACGGGACAACTCGTGCCAACGCACTTTCAGGAACCTGGGGAGAAAATCTTGATGGCGTCATCTTTCAGGCTTATAAGTTTGACTTCTGTTGTAATATTCCCGAGGAGGCGTACTCGAGTTACTCCCTTCTGATTGAGTCAACCCTCGCCGAGGATGTTGGTAATGTTGAGATGGACCTTTACTTGGTCAGGAAGTGTGTGAAGGCTTCTGTCTCACATTGTGGCCAGATAAGTTTGAGTCACGAAGAGGTACCCCCACACTCTGGTCTGTGGGATTTATGCAGTTCATGGTTGAACTTAATTTCTCCTTCTTCATGTGGTTTGAACTTAATCTCTTCTTCTTCGTGTCTTGGGTATCATGCAGTTGGTCAAAGCAAAGTATTTCCAGCAGTTTTTCTTCAATGGCATGTTTGGAAGGTTGTTTATTGGATCTAAGTCACAGGAAATAAAGAGAGAGTTTTTGCTTCAAACTGACACAAGTTCTCTTTGGCACCCGTCCTTTATGTTTCTGCTGCTACCGGTTGAAACGAATGATCTAGTTTCGAGTGTGACTGTTGATTGGTCAGCTATAAACTCATGTGTTTCCATTGTTGAGTTCTTGAAAAAAAATGCTCGTCTTGAACTTCGGACTAGTGATGGAAATTATTGTAACACCTCTTGCGGTCAGGATCTTTTACTCGAGGATGAAAAAAATGAGACAAATCTGATTCATTTTGCCAATGCTTCATCTGATAAAAGTAGTCTCAAAGAAATTGTAGTCATTGCAATTCATACCGGAAGGATATACTCTATCGTTGAAGCTATAAAGGATTCTTCTGCTATGAGCCCGTTTGAGAACAATGTCTCAGCAGAATATGCTAGTTATGCAGAATATTTTAATAAGAAGTAAGTGACATTTTAGCTAGGTATGTTCTCTCAATATAAATCCGTAACTTATGATAACTATGCAGTTAATGCCATTCCCTTTAATCAGGTACGGCATTGTATTGGCGCACCCGAATCAGCCGTTGTTGAAGTTGAAGCAGAGTCACCATGCGCACAACCTTTTAGTCAACTTTGACGAAGACGGTAAGTTGATTCTTGAGAATTTCTCTTAACACCTGGATACGTTGTGTAAGTTTTCAGGCTATTGTAGTGTAGTGAGTGTATTAGGTCTAAGATGTTGTTTCCCTTATAAATGGACAGTGGTTGTGAAGACAAAACCAGAGGCTGGTAATGTTAGAAAAAGCAAACCGAATATCCATGCCCATTTTCCTCCAGAGCTTTTGGTCAGAATTGATGTACCACGTCCTGTGTTAAAATCAATCTACTTGCTACCCTCAGTGATGCACCGCCTCGAGTCTCTAATGTTGGCCAGCCAACTCAGGGAAGAGATTAATTGTAGCATTGATAAGTTCTGTATATCAAGTACATCGGTATGTTTTTTTCACACTATCTATCATTTAGAGATGAAGCTAGATACGCGACTGTCAAATAACTATTCTATTGGTTCAATGAATTAGATTCTTGAAGCACTTACAACATTGACATGCGCTGAATCATTTTCCATGGAGCGGTTGGAGCTGCTCGGGGACTCAGTCTTGAAGTATGTTGTGAGCTGTTATCTGTTCCTTAAATATCCTGACAAAGATGAGGGACAACTTACGCGTCAGAGGCAATCAATTATATCTAATGCAAATCTTCACCGCTTAGCAACAGATCGCAAACTGCAGGTATGTTCTAATATATGTAAGTAGTGTATTCTATCAGTCATATGACAAAAAAATATCTTTTGGATTTATAGAGATACATAAGAAATTGCGCTTTTGAATCGCGTCGATGGACTGCACCTGGTCAGTGTTCACTCTTTCCTAATCCTTGCAAACATGGGATTGATTCAAGAGAAGTACCACTGGACTCAAAATTCTTCACAGAGGACAAGACTGAAAAGATAGGAAAGTCTTGCGACATGGGTCATAGATGGATTGTTTCAAAATCTGTATCAGATTGTGCCGAGGCCTTGATTGGTGCCTACTATGTTAGCGGTGGATTGACTGCGGCTCTTAATATGATGAAATGGCTTGGTGTTAATGTGGAGTTTGACTCAAAACTAGTCACTGAAGCCATCAATACAGCTTCTTCACGGCATTACGTCCCTAAAGACAATGAGCTCGCGGAGTTGGAGACAAAGATTGGGCATGAATTCTCTGAAAAGTTCCTTTTAAAAGAGGCTATTACACACTCCTCTTTTCATGAATCCTACTCCTACGAGGTAAAACTAAGTCGTTTTGAACCCTGCCTGTAGTGGCTGAGCTTATTCCCAGTTTTTCTAATGTTATGCTATCAACTTGTTCCTCAAACAGAGATTGGAGTTTCTAGGCGACTCTGTCCTGGATTTCCTAATCACCCGTCATCTTTTTAACTCCTACGAACAGACCGGGCCTGGAGAGATGACTGATCTCCGTTCTGTATGTGTGAATAACGAAAATTTTGCACAAGTTGCAGTGAAAAATAATCTTTATACCCACCTTCAATACAGCGCTACAACTCTGAAGACACAAATCAACGAGTATCTGTTGTCCTTTTCAAAGCCAGATGAGACTGGTAGATCAATCCCTTCAATACAGGGCCCTAAGGTAACAACATACTTGCATGACCATCTAAAGAGAGCAAATATGTTGACACAAAGCTGTGTATGTTATATAGGCTCTTGGAGATGTGGTGGAGAGTATTGCAGGAGCATTGCTGATCGATACAAGGATAGATCTCGATCAAGTGTGGAGAGTCTTTGAGCCGTTGTTGTCTCCACTTGTAACTCCAGATAAGCTTCAGCTTCCTCCATACCGGGAGTTCAGTGAGCTATGTGACTCTCTCGGGTATTTCTTCCGGGTAAAATGTGTAAATGATGGCGTGAAGGCACAAGCCACTATCCAGTTACAGCTGGACGATGTTCTTCTGACCGGAGATGGATCTGAACAGACAAATAAACTGGCTTTGGGAAAAGCAGCTTCAGATCTGCTTAAGCAACTTGAGGTATGTGTCATAATGTTTCCACTTCTGTTTGTATGTGTGATGTAGTCATATGCTGAAAAATTAAGTTGTTTCTTCAGAGACGAAACATTTCACGTAAAAGTTTGAATGGGGATAATCAAAGTCCCATGGATATCGATCTTGCTTGCAGTCATAACAATGGAGAGACTCCGCCTGCAGATTCTTTCGAAATCCAGAGTAAAGTGATCCCAGGTGAGTGTGCATCCACTGTTTTTTTACCTCGAGATTCTTCTTTTGTCTTCTTAATGTTCTGCATTTCATGATTTGATGATTTATAGTTATTGGACCAATAAACATGACGAAAGGCGGGCCTCGTGGAACTCTACATGAGTTCTGCAAGAAGCATCTCTGGCCAATGCCTACTTATGACACCTCGGAAGAGAAATCCAGGTGAATCCATCACTCGTGCCTCAATTTTTTTTTTTTTTTGTTTTTGCTGTCTATTCTCCTGAGTCCCAACTTCCTTGTGTCTGCGCAGAACTCCGTTTGAATTCCCAGATGGTGACGGGAAGGGGCCTCACTTCAGCAGTTTCGTATCAACAGTAACAATAAAGATTCCTAATCGTGAGGCTGTAATGTATGCTGGAGAAGCCAGACCTGACAAGAAGAGTTCGTTCGACTCTGCAGTGGTGAAACTGCTGTATGAGCTCGAGCGTCACAAGATCCTCATCATACGGAAGTAGAATAGTTTCGAAGCTTAACAAGTGGAATACTAAGTGATCTCGAGCGGATTTGGCAGAATCCAAATATTCAGCTCCTAACAAATTGTCCAATCTAGAAGTGCCAACTAGAGTTGTATCTTATAATTGTAATGCCTTAATGATGAGCTCATAGACGATACTACAGTTGAAGCCACTAACACTATTCAGCATCTAATCACCTTTCCGGAATCTGAAAGAACCAAATCCGTTTCAAGAGAAACCTCAAGAGGTCACTGCTCATATCAATGACTTTTTCACTAAGCTTCAGAATGGCAGCAAAACAATTTAGGATTCTTGTTTGGTATTGATTCTGTTTGTTATGTTAGTCCTCTCAAAAACAGTTGGTTCTTGCGTACAACCATGAATAAGAACAAGAATTTGACATTATAAGCCAATTCGGTATAGAATGAATACTGTACCGGTTATGGAGAATCAATACATGTTGTCAATATAACTAGAAAATTGGATCAATGTCATACTTTCACTGAAATTCAGCTGTGTTGTTTAGACCACACAAGAATGAATCCAGTAGAAACAAACTTAAAATCAAGTCTTAAACAAGAAAAGAAACACAGGTGCTCTCTAGCAAAATTCCGGTTACAATGGAGATCAAGAAGCAACAATACTGCAGAACAAAGTTGNCCTTTGCCCGAACATAAGGCTTTGCGTGACTGTGTGGGACACCAGGAGCAGCACCAAAATGCTTGACAGCTTCACGGGAGTTCTTAGGTCCTCTAAGAAGAATCTATAAGACAAAAAAAACAAAGTTGATACACTTGGGATACCAAGTAGATAATGTAAAAGAGCAGTTTAGGTAAGAGAAATACGGTGTTCTGGCCCAATGGAGCTCTGAGAGCAAGCTGGTCAAAGGTTAAGCATTCACCACCAGCTTTCTCAATGCGAGCCCTAGCTCTCTCTGTGAACCTCAAGGCTGTAACTTTGATAGCTGGAATATCATGTACTCTCACATCATCGGTGACAGTTCCAACCAATACAGCAATTTTATCTTCCTTTAATATCAAAACATGAAAGATGCAGAGAGTAAACAACAATGTTGTTGGACTAAGATTGAACAAGTGGTATTCACACAAACTAGAACCTGTTTCTAAAGAAATGCGAGAGATTCGGGTTTTTGCAATACCAAAACATAACAGCACAATGGACAAGGTAGAGTAACCACGCAACATAGGAAGTAATGAGAGGAGTTTCAATGAAATGTTACCTTGCCCTTCATAAATTCGACAAGCCTTGATAGAGAAAGAGGAGCTTTGTTGACTTTGCTCATAAACAGCCTCTTCAATATCACAGCATTGAACTTGCTCTCTGTTCTCCTCACGAGAAATCGGTAAAGCTGCAAAATTTCAAAACAAAAGTCACAAATAGTCAATAAGATTCACCCAACTAAGAACATCTTCAAACGACAAAAGATTGAAATAAAATTTTCAGACCTTGACAATGAGCTTAAGGTAGACATCATCGGACTTGGGAGCTGTCCTTTTGGTTTTCTTGCTCTTACCTCCGGCGATCAAATCAATACCCTAACAAACACAATTGAAGTCAGAATCAACCAAAATTACTAGAGAAATGATAGATCACGATAACGGAGATTGAGAAAAACTAGTGTACCATCGTAGCGATGTGGCGCAGAACAAGAAAATGAATTAGGGTTTATTAAAAACTATTTATAGTGACACTCGTTTCTGTTTTAGGGTTTCTGGCCCTAAAGGCCCAACAAAGGCCTTTAATCATCACGATTTTGGAGTGCTATGTAGACGTGATTATTGCAAGATTAGTTCCCCCAAAGTAAATAGGTAGAGTAAGTGCTTTGTGATTATTTTTTATTGGTAATTTTATCACCAAGCTTCAGAACAGCAACATAACCATTTAGGGTTCTTCTTTGGCTCGGTCGTGAGTTCTACAGCCTAAACCATGCACAAGATTTCACGTTGTAATTGTGTAGTGGTTCAAGTTGTGTTGCTTCAAACCAATTATTGTTAGGATTAAAACATGGTTGCAATTGTGTTGCTTTAGTCATAATAAAACTCAACACGATGAATCCAGTAGAAACAAGCTTTAAAATCATGTCTTAAACAAGCACAGAAACACGGGTTCGCTAACAAAAATCTGATTACGAAAGAAATCAAGAAGCAACAAAACTCTGGAATCAAGTTCAATGGCAGTAGTAACACCTTTCTTAAACCTTGAATCCACGACTCTTCCTCTTTCATCTGGCCTTCTCGAACATATGGCTTTGAGTGACTGTGTGGCACACCAGGAGCAAGACCGAACTAAGAGACAAAACAAGGTCTAAATAAGAGCATTAGCAATTCGACAACAGAAACATCCAGGCTGCAGACCATGTTTAAACTAGTAGTAAGAACATACATTAGCATTACCAACTGAAAAGTGATTCTAAGGAAACACCATATCGGCTCAAGATTACAGTACCCAATTAAGTAATGTTCATCACAAAATGCTTGTTCAAATTAAATGATCGGTAGAATGTAGCATAATGGTTACTCATCATGTCATCAAAATATGTCGTTTAGATTCAAATCCAATTAAATGAACTTCTCATACTAAAAGTGTCACTGATTTATACGTTAAGTTGTAAGCTGTAAACAAATATAAATTACCTAGATAGAAATTATGTAACCTTTTATGAATATATATTCAAATAAATGACCACAATTTGTCATCCTAGACTGATACATTCAATTTCTTGTTCACATAAATAAAAACCATTAAACATGTATACGTTTACCACATATAAAGAATAAACAAATAAATTAGAGATTAAGTGGGCTTAATTGGATCAAATGAGGCCTTGTATATATGTTATTCCTATAAACCGCACATCACGGCGTGCGACGTGAGTAACACGGTCCAAACGACACGCATTCTTCCGCCTAACTATCTTTGACGATTCTATGTATATACATTTTCTCCAAATTATTCTCTATGTAATCATTTATTAAATTTCATTGTAAAATACTGTTTCTTTTAACAATTCTTCTACGAAACATTCGTCTAGATCTCATTGTTATTAAATGGAAGTAAAGAAAGAGTAAATTATATTATGTAGGAATATGATGTGCCATGATTGATGTACATGGTCATCGTTAATAATATATATAATCCTTCCATTAAACGTAGCATCTCTTATAATTTTTTTTTTTGATCGTTACTACATAATATTAACTATGAAATCAATTTTTTTGTAAGTTGATATAGTGATTAAAAAGTTTAAGTGAATACTATAATGTATAATCAAATATGCTATGAATTCACAATCTCATAGACACAAGACAAATGGCTAACCTCCACACAAATTTGAATGATATATAATAACTATTTCTCCAACAAAAATTAACTGTTTAAAACTTGTAAATTTTAGATTTTATATTAAATTTTTAAATACATGAAACGTATTTAAAAAATGGTCACCAATCGCAATTTTGAACTCATAATCTCAATAATTTTAATGGCTACTATGTTCTGGTTTTTAAAGCATTCGTCATTAGTTAAATATTTTCCACCAGCTTATTTTTCCGGTAGCCGAGTAGAAAATACCCTACAATGCATTGTCTTTGAGTATTTGAAAATCTCATTTGGTGAGAGGGGTACATTTACACTAGTTAAAATATAAATAATAATTAGTATTAGACATCATTTCAATGGTTTGAGTTGCTTCTCCTAAACTTAGAAATTAGAGGTTCAAATTCTCAAAAGTACATTTTTTGCACACCAATTTATATTTGAATTTGGATATGCCGTTGCATATAATTCTAACAAAATCGATAAACACATTAAAAAGGTTCAATGAATATTGTGTTATTGACGATTATATTTATCATAACATAATTAGTTGGGTGAAAGTATGAATTAGCTTTTAATTATTTAAAAACGGAGATGTTTTTATATAAAAAGAAAGTTGAGAAATGGAAAAAACTGATAACTCTTTTGTCATTTTTGTACTTGATTGTAAATGTTTATATATATTAAATATGTTCAACTAATTTATTTTGCTATTAAAAAAAATTAACGACTGTTGACATAATATTCGAGGGTGTGAAAGACATTAAAAGTTTCCGAATAAAAGTCATAAAAAGTGTAAAAAGTTTTAATTTGGAAACTTTTATTAATCAAATAAATCTCCTTCCCATGAAATTGCAACAGAGTCTCTTGATGTTGTCTCCTCTTTAAATCTCTGATCTCTCTGTCTATCTCTCTAGCTCTCTTGTTTCATCTTCTCCACGATGATGAAGCACAAAGTCTCCAAAAGAGTAATCTCTCTCAAATGGGTTCCTTTTATTTGTATCTCTTGCTTTGCTCTCGGAGTCATTTTCACCTCCAGGTTCCTGAAAAGTTTCTATCTCTGTCTTTGATTCTTCTTCTACGAATGTTCCTGTTTCATTTTTGGTTAATGGGTTTTTGCTCTTGTTTCGATTTCAGGTCTTTGGCGCCGTCTTTGGATTCAGATAGCCAGCTAATTTCACAGCGTCGTCGTGATCACGAGCTTGAGATTTTATCAGATGATTGTGCTCATAAGAAAGTACGTCTCTTTATCCCATTTACTAGCTTACTCTTTAGTTTCATGAGTCTTTCTTCTGAAAGTTTAAGTTTTTGTTTGATTTAATCAAAGAGTTACACCAATTAGGGAAAATGTCATTTTGTAGATTTATAGTTTTTATGAGTTCAATTGAATGATTTCACATTTAGAACTTGATGATAAGTTTGTGAAGACTTATTGTTCAGAGAGATTTGGGATTTGCACTTTAGAGATCTTATGTTTATTCACTTGATACATTGTAGAAAGCAACACAGGAGAAAGATGTAATTGATGAGGTTTTGAGAACTCATGAAGCAATACAGTGAGTGAGAAGATTGAGTTTTTTTTTTGGTGTTCTTTGTAGATTAGTTTGCCTATCTATTTATGTAACATCTTTACTTTTGTGTATTTGGAGGGATGATAGGTCGTTGGATAAGTCGGTTTCTACGCTTCAGATGCAGTTGTCTTCTACAAGGAACTCTCAAGAGACGGTTGATGGCTCGGAAACAACCACTTCTTTGATGGAAGGAAAACCGAGGAAGAAAGTGTTTATGGTTATGGGAATTAATACTGCGTTTAGTAGTAGAAAACGGCGTGATTCTGTCAGAGGAACCTGGATGCCTCAAGGTATAGTACGCATAATCTTGGTTGTTGATACCTCCGCATCTCGAATCTAGCTAATATTAGTGGACTTGTTACAGGGGAGAAGCTTGAAAAGTTGGAAAAGGAGAAAGGGATTGTAATCAAGTTCATGATTGGACACAGGTGAAGTTGCTTCTCTCTTTCTCTGGTTTTGTATTTTGAGGGAATCATGTATTGTACGTTGAGAGTGACTTAAGTGTATACAAATGTATTGGCAGTGCGACGTCAAATAGTATATTGGATAGAGCTATTGATTCAGAAGATGCTCAACATAAAGACTTCCTTAGGCTGGTGAGACAATAGACATTGAAGTCGTCTAGATTTCTAAGATTGGGAACAACTTTTCACTTTCATCTTTTTGAACCTCTTAGGAGCATGTTGAAGGATATCATGAACTCTCAGCAAAAACCAAAATATTCTTCTCAACTGCAGTAGCGAAATGGGATGCAGAGTTCTATATCAAAGTTGATGATGATGTGCACGTCAATCTCGGTGAAAAACTTGTTTCTACACTTTTGTTTTGTTCTTATCTCCTTCAATGGCAACAATACTAAGGTTCTTTTTTTACTATGCCTTTCAGGTATGCTTGCTTCCACACTTGCTCGTCACCGCTCAAAGCCAAGGGTCTATATAGGGTGTATGAAATCAGGGCCTGTTCTTGCTCAAAAGTAATTTCACTTCTCCGAGCCCATCTTCAAATCTTTCAGGCATTACTATTGGTGTAGTTGTTAACCAGATTCTTGAACTGTTGTAGGACTGTGAAGTACCATGAACCTGAGTATTGGAAATTTGGAGAAGATGGTAACAAATACTTTCGCCATGCTACAGGACAGATCTATGCCATCTCGAAGGATCTTGCCAAATACATATCCGTCAACCAGTAAGTACAGTTATTCTGCAAGAGCCTTTCAACCTCACTTATGTATAACTTTATGTTTGTTTTAATAGGTCTTGACTTTGTTTCCAGGCCGATTTTGCATAAGTATGCAAATGAAGATGTGTCTTTAGGGTCATGGTTTATCGGTCTTGAGGTTGAACATATAGATGACCGCAACTTCTGTTGTGGGACTCCTCCAGGTAAAGCTCAATGACATCACACAAACAAATCTATGTAGTCCCTTTGTATGTATATCTCTTGTTTCTGATAGTTATGTTTCGTTTGGTTCACATTCTCATAGATTGTAGATGGAAGGCAGAGGCGGGTGATGTGTGTGTGGCTTCTTTCGAGTGGAGCTGCAGTGGGATATGCAAGTCAGTAGAGAGAATGAAAATAGTCCATGAAGTGTGTAGTGAAGGAGAAGAAGCTGTTTGGAATGCACTTCTCTGAAAGAAACTACCAGTCGCAATCAACTGAGTGAAGCCATTACAAAACATATATACTCACAACTTTGATGGACGGCTAACAGAGAGAGAGAGAGATGGCAAATTTTGTAAAGAACCTAAGGTATACAAATCGCATACTAAGACCAAAAGAAAGCAGAAATTTTTTTGACTCATGAGCAAAAGACTCGATAATGGCTTCATTTGAGAAGCAATTTCTGGCTTCCTTTGTTGTAAGATAGTTGTTGTTTAAGCTTTAACAGTTCATCTATTTATATACTTTGTCGTTCCTCTATTTGAGTTAGCTTGAGTTCATCAAAAAATGCAATTTCTGACTCTTTAATGGCAGTTGCAGTTCATCGCTTTTTAAAAAGAAGCAAATAACGTGTGAAGAAAATGCATTAACTAAAGAACTTTCAGACACCTATTATTCCGCTTTGGTCAGATTTTAGACACAAATGATGAATATTTACACTTATGCAACCCTTTTTCTTTTCTTTTTTTCCACTTCTTTATACAAACAGAATTACAAGTGAACCGATCCTTCTCTATAAGATCATCATCATACGAATCTTTTTTTTTTTCCTCACTACCCTACATAATCCAATCTGTAAGCCTTTTTCCCCTTTAGAGATGTTCCTCTCAAATTTCAAACATTACCATAGGCACATTTTGTTTCTGAGGACCCAAAAGCTTCACAGCTGAGAGACTCAGTCGCAGCCATAGCTCGTTTGTACCATTACCATCGGTTCTTTTTTGCTTTAAGCCACTTGGTTAGGGAGCAGAAGGTGGATCTCCACCAATGGGTGGTATCTAATTCAGTAAAGAGCAATGAGCCCATTGTATTCTCGGCTTTATCCGTCTTTACCAGACTGATCACCTGAAGAGCTGCTCTTCTGGTTGGTTGGCTTGCCAGATGAAGCGGTCTTCTGGTTGTCTGGCTTATCTTCCTGAAGGCGATCAACAGGAACATAGAAGTATCCCTTTGGCAGCCGCCGGTTCTTGAAAGAAGCTTCATCTGATGTCATCACCAGCTCCTTCGCAAATGTTTCTACATGCTGCTTTTATCAGTTATCAACACAAACAGGTATAAGATCCCATGAATGAGTTGAGTTTGAGCATAAAGAGAAGAACTTACGATGCATGTAACTTACGACTAAAACAATCTTCTCACCTTCTTGGGCTTTGACCCATCTCCATCCTCTGAAACACTAGGAGAGACTATACAATGTTTACGAGGAACGGTTTTCCCCGACAAAATTTGTCTTTCGGTCTGCTTCCGGGAAACCCGACCCTTGGAAGTAGCACTATCATCGGTTTTCTGATCGGTGTCCGGTAAAATGGGGCCTTTGCCTCGTAGCTTAACAGAGGCTGTGCTATCAATGGTAATATC
Source organism: Odontarrhena argentea (assembly GCA_900406245.1). Classification (NCBI taxonomy): domain Eukaryota; kingdom Viridiplantae; phylum Streptophyta; class Magnoliopsida; order Brassicales; family Brassicaceae; genus Odontarrhena; species Odontarrhena argentea. The sequence continues at coordinate 19,550 of OVAF01000497.1, read as the reverse complement.
ATCTGACCTCTGTCTTGCTTCACTGCCAGATATATTACTGTCTGGGTGGCCTTTTATTGATGTTGTAGCTGAGTCTGACGAAACTTCTGAAAGAGAGAATGGGTTACGAACATGTAATGAACGTGCAGCGTGATCCCTTTTGGCAGCAAGTATTTCATGCGAGGAAATAGCCAACTCTCGCTGCAATAATATACCATAACAGTAAGCATCCATGTTTTCTATATCAATGGAAGGAAGATATAGAGCTTAGCTTTTAGCTTTACTTACCTTTAATTTCTCCCTCTTGACGATCCGCTCACACAAAAGGCGTAACCTCTCAAGTTCAACCTGGAAGAGAAACCAGAAATTCTCAGAATCAAATTATTTGATAAAGAGATCATAGACATAAGTTTCACATAAAGATAGCAAAATGGATATGCTTTCGCTAAGAAATCCCACCCTATAATGCTTGAGAGTTTTCTGCTCCTCTGCCCCATATTTCTGAGATTCGGCCTACAAACACAGTCAGACAAATATAAACAGCCATATGATGCAAATACACCATAATAAAGATGGTGAAAGAGACAACAAATGAGACCTTTGCCTTCTGCTCCAAGCTGTGCTTCTCACAGTAGGCCTTATGTGGAAGTTTCCCACCACCAGTCATATGAAAACCCACACTTCTGGCACAAGAGGGATGGAATGTTGACTGGCAGTTACCATAACTACACTGTAAAATGATAGCAAAGACTTTTGTTCAACCTTGTCCCAATCCTTAAAACTAGATGTCTTCAGATAAAGAGCAAGAAAGGATGAGTACCTTGCTGCATGAACCATATTTCCGTTGGCATACACAACAAGTGTCCATGTTCTTAGCCAGAGACTCCTAACAAGTTACCATGCATCAAGCTTTAGCATTTTTAAACAACTTATAAAAGATAGTAATTCAACATGATAACAATATATAAACCCACCATTCCCTGCACAGGATTTATTTGCCCCCTTCTGAAGGTTGATTCCAAGGACCACTGCATAAAATTAAATCCCAAGTTATTTGAAATGTTCATTACTCTAACATTACTAATAATTTCTGCTGTTGAAGGAATTCTCACCTCCGCACAAAATGCATGTATCCACTGCCCATTTGTGGCTTTCCTAAACGCCCCAGTTGTGCCACCACATATAGCGCACTCTGTCGAAGAATATGGTTGTTCCCAAATATTAGAAGGTCCCGAAGATGACTCAGCACATAGTTCACAGTACCAAGGACCAGTAGATTCTTTAGCACATTTGTAGCAATCCATGTGAACAGCCACCTGTAATTATAGCCAGATCAGATACCATTTCCTGCAAAAATAATGTCCCCAGAATACAGCATGCCTTCTATAAAGGAAGAATAACCACAGAAAATGTCTCTGACCTTGCAACTAGAGCACACTACAATCAGGTTCCATATAGTTTCAGAGCGTCTGCAGATATCACAAGTTCGTGGATTTTCTACTGAAAAGTCTGGTGCGCGGTTATCAGACCGCTTATCAGATGGTGGTAAGGAGACAGCCGCCTTTAAAAGTGTTTCCTTTGTCTGTGGCACGGGGTGAGAGCTGCCGACTTTACGTCTAGAGGTGCTCATCTATCCGATTTATAACCAGAATGATAAAGAATAAGAAACCTGACATGATTAAAATCAATACATGGAGGAAAAAATCTAAAGGTAGCAATAACAACCTCTTGTTGTCCAGGTTCTTCTGACATATCTTTCCTAAGAGATGTATTCCTAGAAGATGTTGCTGCTGCTGCAGTAGCAGCAGCTAGAACAGCCTGGGCTTGTTTGTGCCTTTGCTCTTTTCTACCTTGTTTTCTTGCTTCCCTGACATCATGGAAATATTTTTTTACCAGAACATCGTCCCATCTACGTCCATGTTGTTCATCAATCTCCAAAGGCAGCTTTTTGGCAACTTCATAGACTAAATTGTCTGGAAAAAAGGGAGCAGTTTTAGCATTATACAACAGAACATACATATTGTGCATGAACATGGCGAATAAGGACCATGCAAATAACAATGGACAATAGAATCACCAGATAGATGCTTCCTAGAAACAGCAGTGCCGAGTAGCTGAAGCTGATAATAAAGAAGCTCTCCTTCCACTTCATCTTCAGGAGACAGACCTAGTATCCCTAATTTCCTAGCTTTACAAATCTGACAAAACGTGTCTCCGCAGTCTGCACTCTTACTTTGATGATTACAACAGGTAGTGTGATCGCCAGCGCCCTGCAGATGTCCATTTCCTTCTTCAGAGCCTGCCAAATGCTTTAATGTTACCAAATGTCCTAAAAGCTGTGGCATGAATCATAACCACCTACCATCAGTTTTGGTGGTCATCCTATCCACATCAGAATCCATGGTACTTTTCAGGGTCTTTCCCTTGCCCATTTTTGACAGCTCTTTGAGGATATAAGGATGAGGACTGCAACCAGGATATGCTTCATGATTGCTGCATCATCATAGGAAAAAAAATTGACTTAGTAGGCAATATGTATATGTAACTAATAGACCAACAGACTATCACCCAACAGTACTTCCGCCGCTTACAGTAGATCCAAGATAATGGGGCTTAGAAAGTTCAAATTTCCACAATTCTGAGAACCATTTGGCCCGGAGGGAAAGGCATTCTCCAGCATGACTCCAGAAGAATTGGAGTTTGATTGTTCTCCATGATCATCTACATAACAGATTGAAAAAAAAAAAAAAAAAAGATCAGCAGTAGCTATCACGAACTATAGAAAAGATACCAACGTAAGTTTAATAAACATTGTACGATGAAGAGACAACGTTAATAGAAAACACTTCCAGCAATCAAGTAAAACAAAAGAAACACATACTCCCAACTAACAAAAAAAACGATGCTGACCTATAAGCTAGGAGGATAACTACATGAGCTGAGCCAGAGGCAACAGTGAAAAGTTAGAGGAACGTACCAGAAAGATGAACAGAACTATTGCCAAGATGGACTTCCCGATCAAGCACTATTGATTTCTGTATGAGAAACAACAGACAGCGTCAAATATCTCATCAGGAGGTCCTTGTGCTTAGCTTGGTAACACATCTAGCAAGCCTTTGATAACTAACAAGCAACTACTATTCATCTAGGTTTAATGAAACATTTTTCAGAATTTAAAATTGTGTTGAGATTGAGAGAGTACCTGTTCTTGTGGAGAATGATCAGATGCCAAATTCACACTTCCTTCTTTCTTCAAAACTGGTTTATCAATTTTAGCTTCGTCAACCACAATACCATTACCAGTAAAAAGTTCAGCAGAGGAACATGTCATATTATCTTGTTTATTATTACAATTATTGCTTTCAAGGGTTCGCTTCAAAGGAAAAGCCTTTGTGACAGTAGGATCTAAGATGTCAGAATCTAACATCTCCATGCCTTCAGTACAAATAGCTTCCCGAGGCTTAGACTTAGTAGTGTTCTTACTTTTCAAATTTTGGTCTTTATTCCCATTACCCATGTGTGTATTCTGGCTAACCCATTTAATTACTTTGCCTAGCAAATCAGGTAACAAGTCTCCATCCTGCAGGGCAAAACGATAAATCAACATATAGAACCCACATTGAAAACACAGACATCTCAAGCAGGTAAGTTTTAGGCGTTACCGTAAGTTTGGCACTCAAAGCATCCGGATTGACCCCAAACTCTGCAGCCACTTCCTTAACATCCACTTTGCCCATGTCGATGAACTTAAAAAAGGTGAATCAGTGAACAAGAGAGTCAACAGGAACAAATAAGCCAGCTTATAAAGATATACACACCTTTTTCAGGAGCAATGGTAAACCAGACTTGGACATAGTTATTTCCTTATCATTGCTTCTCCTACTCATCCCTGATTCTACATTGTCGGTTGCAGAGCAGTTAAATTTTGAATGAGGTGATTCAATGTCTCGCAGCTCACTGTTCCGTGAAATATCTGAACCTGTACCCGGTGTTCCTGCGTCGACTCCGATCTCATCATTACTAGGGTGACCTTCTCTTACAGATTCTGATGGAAGATGACATACAGGAGAATGACTATCACCAGCATTACTTTCTCTTCCCTGAATGGACCTTCCACTCTCTCGAATATCTGAATGCTTAGAGCAGAAAGCTCGCAGTTCAACCTACAAATTTTTCTTAATCTGTTAAAGAAAAAAACAAGACTAGTGTCTATAATTCTTCTATAAGTGATGAAACTTACAGTATCACACCCATGTGTTCCCCAGACTTCTAGCCTATTCCCCGCCTCCCTTGCACAAAGAGGATGGAAAGATGTTCGGCATGTTCCTATTATCAAGGGAATGTGACAAAGTATAAATTACTAATCTAATATTCACCAACGAATGAAGAAAAGATAAACTGAATCAAAGAAAAATGTGTCAAGTAACTCTATGAGGAAGGTATCAATTTAGATAAGTAAATCAAGTAGGAAGATCATGCATCCGGGACAGGAGAAAGTTAGCAATGACCTTTGCCTATTTATATAGTTACAATACATCCAAGCTGTGTGCAATTCCACTTTCACAGCAACCCAGCATAGCAAAAGAATGTAGATGTAAAAAAATTACTTATCCTGATACAATCATCACAAATTATCCCAATAAGAAAAAGATAACACTACACTGAAGAACAATGTCGATATAGCACTTTCACTTGAAAGTGCAAGGATAAGGACTATGAGCACAGCAGTGAAGCCAGTTGATCTCAATTTTGAGTATAATATAGGCGTTTCGTAACGAAATAAGATTATGAGCAGCTAGTGCTCCCATTTTTCGGTAGTATACTTATGTTATTGCATAATTGTTAAGTTGTTCCAAGAAAGAAGCAGATTATGTGAAATACTCAAACTATAGAATATAACATTTCATTAACAAAATCACTGTTACCAAAACTCATAAATAGACTGGAAGCACAGAAAGTAACAATACATACCATTACAACACCGAATGCAAGCACCAGATTTCACCTTGCACAAGTTACACAGTAACTTCCTTCGAGTTTCTTTTATTGCAGGTACATTTAAGATTGGCTCCATCTTTTTTAAGTCTTCGATATACACCTCAGGCATCCACATAGAACAAAACAGATGAGCAAACTCGGTCGAGCCACCATTCTCAGTTTTTGAAAGAACAGGCTTCATAATGCCACCCTTTTTTGGACAAAGCAAGCACGGTCTTTCAGAATCACTACGACCATTCTCCAGCTTACACCAAGAGCACAACCACAACTTATCTGTATCTTTCAGTACGCCATAGCATTTTCGATGAACTGTAGCTTTGCAGGAATGGCAAACAATCAACTGGTGATTCTGCTCCTTAGCTTCACCAGTACAGCAAAAATCACATAACAATCCATTCCCTTCACAAGGAGTAGCAACCATTAATTTCCCCAAACCTGCATCACCACCAAGAAGTTTCCGCTTTTTGGACGGCCTTTCTGATGTCAACAAAATCCTATTTCTACAACCTAAAACCCATTCTAAACTACCAGAAGAGACACTCTCCTCCACTTTCACATTGTCAACATTCATTGGCTCCCCAACATCTTCTTCTTCTTTAACTATCTCTTTACTGAGAAAGTTCTTAATCTCTTCCAAAGCATCCTCATTTTTCGCAGTTGCATCAGTCTCCCTCTGCTGGATACCAACAGATTCCGGAACAGACAAGCAATTCCCACAAGATAAAGAACGAAGAGAAGCCAAGTCAGACAAAGTTTCTAAATCAGGCAATTCCAAACGCCTAAAGTAATCAGCATGCTCAACCCAAATACTCCCACTTCTCAACTTCTCTCTAAAACTCTTCTTCTTCTTCTTCTCCGCCCCAGAATGTGCAGACTTCTTATGCTTCCTCTTATGATTATCACTCTGGTTCAACAAATTAGCTAACGCAACAGGTAAACTAGGCACAACACTCGGAACCAAAGTCGACCCATCTTCCGCAACATCGAAAGGAGACCTCTCCGAGAGATTCTTACTGGCCTGAGCTAAGAAATCGATTCCCACCTCCTTCTTCACATCGCCCTTGTCCAAATTAGCCTTACGAATGGGTCTACAAGGCTTCTCTTCAGCACCACAACCTCCGTCCACTCCCCTACCCATCATCTTCTTCCTCCACTTGCATTGGTCAACGTTCATAACCAACACAAACTCCTTCGCCCATGAAAATCGAAACCCTAATTCCCCAATTTTCTTCCAAGAGAGCGAAAGAAAACAAAGAGGATTAATCAAAAAACCCTAACCCTAATTTCGCGAAAAAGGACTAAAAACCTAACCCTAGCCTAGCTTCTTCGTTACCAAATCTCAGATTAAGAAGAGAGGAAGAAGAAGAAGAAGAAGAAGAAGAATAAAAGCGTAAGGCTAAGATTAGGGTTTCGTGAAATTTCTCTGGTTCATGTTCTTTCGGATCCTTCCCACGACTGGTTCGGTTTTTTTTTTTTCTTTTTTTTTTTTTTAGAGAGATTTTCGCGTTATTTGCAGGCAACAGAGGAACGGTTCATTTTTTGTTTTTTATTTTTTATTTAGAGGATACTATAGAGAGGTGTGAGGTGTAGGGTAACATTCGTGCACCTTCTAATGTCTCGACACGTGTTATGTTTTCATTCGTTAGATGACTCACGAGATACGTTTGCTTTAATTCATACGGATATGCTTTTTTGACCTATCTTTCTTTGATTATTATTATATTGATCCTTGTTTTTTGTTGTGTATCGAGATTATACATTATAACTTTTTGAGAAGATCAATTAGATCCAAGTAAAATTACTTTTAGGTCCTTTTTTAAGTTTCTGTTTGTAATGATACCACTATTTTAGGTTCTTGTTAGAATTAATCTATTTCAAAGTAAAAAACAAAGTTTGATTTTGATTGATTCTGGAAAAAGAGGATGTATTAATTGCATGTTAAATAGTACATACCATATATTTATAGGAAAATGACTCCTTTATCTCACTAATTGTAAACAAAAATCGGATTTTTGTATATTATAAACTATTTTGGCTATCAAAATACCTAAATACCAAATTAGATGAGTGAAATGGGATTTGGATGGCTTAATTAATGTATGCATGTAGAGTTTTATGTTTGAACTACCAGAGTTTTTTCTTCACTCACTCATATTTAACTTATTAAAAAAATCTAAATTGATGTACACAATCAGTGTAACTTACCTCTAATTCCAGAAGAATATCTTTGATATTGCAAACACCATTTAGCAAACATATTGATTTAACCGAGTCTTCTGTCATTAGTTTAGAATGCAATATATATAGAGAAGAGTTTTATGGCAAAGGTAAACACATTCATTGTTTTTTTGTTAACATATTCGCATGACACATTATTTTAATATTTTTTCTATCCGTAAAAGTTAAAAATCGGAACTATAATCATTTAAAGAGAAAATAACACCACTTGAATAAACTATTTTAAAAGAACTAAAGACTCTATATATCATAATAATTTTACATGTCATTGTCAACTATTTGTGTATACATTAGCGACATAATAGATCTAGACTCGTGGCAAGCATAAAGCAATCATATTCGGTTCATCAAACACAAAATCATCATATTTGATTTATTGAAAGCGACTTTGATTCAGGCACACAATCTCCCGATCCAAATGGTTCGTCTGGCCGTTTGATCTTCCCAAGGAACCAGAGAGGCGGCAATAGAGGTCGATAACTTAGAATTTAACCGAAACAAATTCATGATCAATGCCCTATTTCTTTTTACAAATTTCTTTTTTTTCTATTTCCTGTTTTTTATGTATTTTAAATTGATTTTCATTCATCTTCCTTAAGTCATGGAAAAAAAAATTACGTGAACAAAAAAAATTATATATGTGATGAAATCATCATCTTGATTCTTGTGTTGTCTTCATGAGTCTCTTCTACTTCTTCGTACACAACCATGTGATAATCCTCCAACCATATGTTTAAGTTTTTTCTTCATTCAAAAAACAAAAACCACAATTAGTTACCAAAAAGTTGCAGTAGACGAAATTTGATAGACGAAGTAGTACCCAAAATTGAAAATTGTAATGTTTGCTCTTTGCTTCTTCTTCTTCGTCATCTGGATCAAACTGACAGTATCTCCATGGTCCATTTTTTCGACTATATTTTCGGAAAAAGGGTAACCGGAACTTACTAATCATTTTTCTTATCCACTTTCTCTTACTCTTCTTCTGCCATTTGAACATACATCCCAACTTAGCTGATTTAAACAAAGTAATTTAATCTTATCTAATACATTGATACTACACTATAACCAATATGTCCACACTTAATATGGTGGCGATAATGAGATTATTCAGATGCAACTACTTGTGCTCTTTAATCTTTGCTCTAAGTACAAACGCAAGTCAACAAAAATTTCACAAAGTAGTTGACCCACAAGTCATGGCCCATATCCAGCCCAATTAAAAGCCTTTCACTATGTCAAACTCAACAAGTGATTACAAGAAAAATTCTAACATGATCAAAAGAAACGTTACCTTCGGATTAGGCCGTTCGGATTCGTTGTCGACACTCCTCTCTTCGACAACTTCATCGGATTTCAAATTCTCAGCTCTCATCTGACGAATGTAAGCTAATAAACTCGCTCTCCGATCAAATCCACGTGTCTTTCTGATCCTCTCGATAAATCTCTCCCCTTCATTTTCTCGACGTTTAAGAGATCGAACCGTCGTGGTTTCACGATCAACAACGTACACTGTGATGATCACACCGTACATAATCCTCGGGTTTTCATCCCCCATTTGCAATCTCTTTTTTCTTTTGGTTTCTTCAAAATTTTGAGTTTTTCTTTTTGGCTGTTAATTAGGAGGAAGCAAACAAATCGGGAAATAGACAAATCTCTTTCTTAATCGGAATGACACGTGGCGTCATCTCAAGTGGTTTCAAACGTTGTAAGTCTAACTACTCCACACAGTCAACGATCAAAAGGATAATTATCATAAATGGGATTTTAGTGGATTATCACTAACATGTGTATGTAACGGGCCTTTTTGGGCTTTTACAAATCTTGTCTTGACTTAAAATCGGGGCCTCTTGCAACAAAGAACAACACTTATGAAACCACTCTCAACCATAAGCAACACATAATTTACTGAAATGTTCACAAGTATCCTTTTATTTTTTGTTAAATGAAAAAATTCAAGAACAATTTTGTTTTTTAAATTAATCTACAAATTTTGAGTTTTCTTGACACTGGAAATATCTAAAGATAATAAAGATAAATTAAAATTATTATAAAAAGACTCGAATTCCGCCAAATTAAAACGTCGAGAATAAATCATTCAACAACCACTCGATACACAATTATCTTTTACATGAAATATGTAATAATTTGAATAACAAAGTATAATATTTTAAAACATAATAAAAAAATACATGTTTATGATTAAATTAAGGAGAGAAAGTGTAATCTCTTCAACATCCAAGTTTTATAACTCTTTCAGTAAAAATGTTTAGTCTAAACTAACCACCACTCGATACAGAATTATCTTTTATATGGAGAATATAATAATTTGACTAGCAAACCACAATGTTTCAAAACATTGTATGATTAATGAAAAAGAAAATTACATCTTTATGATTAAGTAAATGGAAAAAAGTGTAATCCCTTGGACCACTAGTTCTAATTCCAATTCTTTTCCCATAAAACTAAGACACTTTATCTTATTTTGATTAATTAAATACTAATACTAATTAGTGTGGCATCTTTCTCCACTTCACAGTCTTCAGTCTTCACAACTAGAAGATTCAATTTATAAATAAACATTTATTCCAATGGAAGAAAAAAAAAAAGAGTGAACAGAAAAAGGGAATATCCAGGGGAGGCTATATGCGTTAAAATGACCCTTGCCATTTCGAATTGCTAAACCTTTTCTCGGATCTGCTCTGATTTTCATGCACACATTTTCTTACAAATATTTTAATATTTACTCATATCAGTTTTCTCTGGATGCATTTCTTATTTTAGTACCATTTCTTTCGTCATAACATCTTGTTTTAGTATTACCATGTGCGCTCAAGGCAGTAAATTGACCTAAACTTTTTTGGGTCTTATAGCAAAAAAATATATTTTTGACTGCATGATTGCATATCTTTATTTTTTAAAAACTCTTCTTACGAAGATTAATCTTACAAATCTAAAATATTTTTTTCTGAAATTTTCACTTTGGCTGTTTTAACAAAAATAAGAAAATATAATTGTTCTATAGTTTTGATCATTAAGAATTCAACATTTTTTAGTTTTTGTCTTGGTGAATATACCAAGTACACATTACCGTTTGGTAAATGTCTATGTGATTTAGTAACCACATGCTATCATTGTAATATTAGGGTTTAAATGTTTTTGTAGTCAACCCACCGGTTCATTAAATTTATATAATGCATGTAAAAATACTTGATTCCTGATATAATAGGGCATGTTCTAAGCGGATTTAGAATCTATCACAGAGTATAATCACTTCACAAATTTGTAGTCTTGCGGTAGGTTTTTAAAAAACAACTTTAGTTTACAGATGGAAATTTGATCCTATACTCAATTTCAATTTTTCAAATACAGACGTCCAACTTTCCGCATGCCATATGTTTAAAATTTGACTATGAACAGTGAAAGTGCCAATTACACCAACATGGCTATATCATATATATGGTTAAAACATATTTTTGTTAAATAAATAAAAATATAGTTTTGTTAAAAATATATAGCCGTGTGTATTTGTGTCAAGTGGTTCATTTATATATATAGGAACAAATAGCATAGTGGAACATTACACTCTAATAATTATTTTGTCACACAGATTAATAAAGATGTTACATGAAATTAAAAGTGCTACTTTTAGCCTAGGCAATTATACAACATGAAAACAACAACAACAAGAGGGAGTATATAATTATATGACTCAAAATCGCCAGGATATATAATTGTGTTTGACGGTAGGTCCATATTAAATATAATTTTGAGATATTTTGGCTACTTCTTGGTACTTACAACTATTGAATACAAAATAACAAAAAAGAAAAGAAAAAGAGACTCAATTTATATTGTGATCAAAAGATGAAATAGTTTAATTTTGAGTTTATGTCTTAGAACGATTCAAAGACATCTAAAAAAAAATTAATAGATGGTGTTCAAAATACTTATCGAATATAAATTTTAGTATAAATAATTAAATTTCTCAATATTATGGATGTTGGATATTTCCTAATTGACAAAGATGTATAATATTTACATCAAAAAGTCATTTTTTAATATAATATAGACCTTGTTCGATTCCTACATTTCCTTGTGCTAATATTAGTGTTCTTCTCTTTTGTTTTCATAAATATCAAAATAACTACATTCTATATTATTCGAGAATAGAATATATCACCCTTGTTTAGTTTTTTTTTTGTATTTAAGCTCGCACTTTTAACACATTATACGACTAATAAGAGAGTTTATTCAGCACCTAAAAAAAAAATATATATCTTTTCCATGTTCATCCTCACAAGAACTCTCTTCATTAACATATTGATTTTATGTCGTCGTCAGTTTACATTATGACATGGTTTTGTATATTACACATATTTATAGAACATGTTACGTTTTCGTTGGCCGCATATATATATATATATATATATATATATATATATATATATATATATATATATATATATATATATATATATATATATATATATATATATATATATATATATATATATATATAGATATATATATATATAAATATCTAAATAACAAAGGGAGAAAATGAAGGATGCAGTGAAAGTGGCTCAAAGGTTCACGAAAGGATGTCTCCCTAAACCGTATCAAGCTACCCAAGTTGCCTCCCTTTTCACTTTTTTTTTTTTATTATACGGCACATTTTTCTTATTTTTTGTCTCTACTAAAATTTTTGAATTTATATTGGTAGTTAAAAATAGAAGGAAAATGCCAATTATAAAAACGAAAATGGGTAAAACATAAGAATACAAAAAATGCCAGAATGATGGTACTAATTATTGGCCACTCAGTGACTCACAGTTCATAGTCATGGAAAGTAGTAAAAGATAACACGTAAAAAAAAAATTAAAATATAAAAAATTTAAAGATTTACATGTGCCACAAATTTCCATATATCGTATTAGTGGTTGTCATTACTCTGAAAATAAATGAGGACAGACAAAGGTTACATGTTGGGTTGGGGCTAAGCTATGTGTTGCCGACTACGATAATAAAGAAGAAGATAAGCTATATATGTTCTGTTGTGTAACTTGTGTTATATATGATGCATAAAATCAGAATAGAGATAAGGTATATTATTTTTTCTTTATTGTCTCTAAAACTTAGAACCCACCACATGTTAACATAACTTATATACGGCTAATTTTCAAAAATATGATATATATATATATATAGTTATATATATATATAACTTATGATTGATAGTACTTTGCATATTCTGGTTAAATGTGACTGACAGTACATTAGTAGTACCTTCAAATATTTGAGATGTTCAGAATTTAAAAACAAAAATAATTATACAGATTACTTTTTAAAAAAGAAGAAATTATGTATTGGTGATGGTTGTTAGAAGATTCCAGAGATTAGGAATTTACGAGATTCCAAGATTGTATTGATATTTATAATAAACTTGTGTTATGGTGCAGAAAATCAAAATATAGAAATTGTGTTATTCTTCATGTAGTCTTCATATAGTTTTCAAGGTATTCATTTTCTTCATTGTTGTCTAAAATTTGAACCCAAATATTAACATAACTTAAGATTGATATAGCACTTTGTATATTCTAAATTGAAATAAAATAAAATACAGAAATACATGTAACTGATAGTACATTAGGATATATAATATTCGAGATGTTCAAAATTCGGAAACAACAAATAATAGATTAATGACGGTTGTTAGAAGATTCCAGAGACTACAAAATTGAAGTGAATATATTTTCATATTCTTATGAAAAAAAAAATTCAACATTCATGGTGCATAACACCTAGGCTCTCCAAAGTAATTAGAAAACAAACAAACTCAACTTCTCCATGACCTCTAGGTTGTGCAAAGTTGATGATTATTAGTCATGAAGCTTTAACCAAGATTGACTCTTGAATATATTTCTTCTTTTGACACTAACTCTTGAATCTTTTGGTTATTACATTGAATGTAAAAGATATTATTAAGTGGGTCCATAAGTTCTTACACATGTATAACATTTATAATTACAACACAATAGTTAAAAAACAAAAAAAATATCCAAAAAGATTGACAAAAATTATATTATGACCCGTCCCTTTGTTTGGTTGCCCCGTTCGTGTTTACTTTACTTGGCCGTTGGTAATCCCATGCGCCATTTTTAGTTTTTAAAGTCTTCTCTCTATTCTTTTCTTTAAGCCATAATCTCTGTTTTAGTTTATAATTCGCTTTATCTTCTCTTAATCGTCATGTAATCCATAAAAATCTTCGAGATATTTACATTCTAGACTAAACTATTACATTTTCTTTTATAGTAAACAAGTTTACAATATGCTCTCACTATCAATGTTTAGTATATATATATCTATATAGCTAGCTACCCACAGATTCTCATGCTTCATTTTCTTATAATTACACTTACGTTTTTGACGTTGATTTAAGGAAATTGAAGTCAAGATGAACAAAATCTATTTGCGAATATGCTGATTAATCTATATGCCATTTGTTCTACAATTTAATCTTGATCGTCCCACGTCCATATCAAACGTACAGAATTTTGACCCAAGATATTAGCATTTGTACGTATATTTTTTTTTTCCTCTTGGATGTAATCACATCATACTAATTAATATAAACGAAAGGTTCTTTATCATATAGTTATGTAATATAACTAGGTTATTAATGTTGTTCGTGCTACATATATATATACAACTTGTGCATGTTGCAAGTAAACTATTATGGTGTGGCCACTTTGATAAAAAGAACGTTTTTAGTGGTCAGATTAATGTGTATTCAAATATCTCCAAAGTTCTGTTTTTGTTGTATCCACAACTTGACCATTGTGTAGATGAATATTTGATCCTTTTATCCAACATTTTACTATCATCTATATAAAAGATAAAAAGATTTTAAAGTAGAACATTGTCTAGGAAGAAATTATATTAAGTAGTGACTGACAAAATAAAATTAAAGTTCTAGCATTGTTATAAAAAAAAATTTGTAGCTACAAGGGAAGGTTGTATCTCGGTTCCAAAAATGAGGGAAGGCTTATCTTGCCCGTGAGTACTCAGTCGACCATATTGATATTGTTGGTATTCTATTTATATTTTTTGAAATAGTTATGTAATCTATTAGGTGCAATGTTTTTGTTCAGTAAAATGAGCTACTTCTGAAAAGTCTTGTATATATACTCCAAAATTAGGGTTTCTTTGACTTTTCTAGTTTCAAAAAATCGNAATTTTTTTTTTTTTTTTTTTTTTTTTTTTTTTTTTTGAAAAGGAAGTTTATTTTATTCTATGTAATTTGTAGTCTAAATTTTCCTCTAAATGCATTTCTTTTCATTAGTCTCATTCATTTAGGCTTTTATGGTTACTTCAAAATTCAAACATGGCCAAGAACAATTCGGACACCATTCAGAAAAGGTGAAATTTCTGCAACAACTAGGCTATATATATGATTAATCTTAGCTCATATTGATAGTTTATTTTCATGGTTTGTATTTTTTATTTTTTTTTACCTGCAGTAAAGCAGCACAATAATAACCACTCATAAACTTTGCTTTGTCTTTTTTTCAACTCTATTCAGAGCTCATTTGAGGCAAACAAAAATGTTTAGAAATAAGTTGAAGTGTTAAACGATGAATTTTGACACTTTTCATCATCAAGATTCAAGATCAGTAAACATATTGACACTTCTCCTTATAAAGGGTATGAAATGGCTACTCACATACTGTCACGGTGAATAACTGAACATAAATTTCCTTAACAGCTTAACTCGACAGCTTCCAATTTGAAATTTAATCAAATTTTTTTTTTTGTTTATCAATGATACTCTCTTTGTATCATTGATAAATGTATTAATTCCTGTCATTTATGACAATATATATGTGCAATACTTTTGTGATTGGTTGAATGAATTTAATTCTAATACTAAATTATTTTTTGATAAATAAAAACAAAAAAATTATATTTTTGATTTGATTGCTAAATTTATGTGTTACAACCTTAAACATCATCCAAAATTATACAAATAAAGTATATATATTTTATTGGGAATTCGTATATGATATTTGTTACGCAATTGATAACTGTGATAGATGTGTAATCCATGTATCTCCACTTTGATATCTAATCATAAAATAACTAGCAAAACATCTTATTAATTCTCCCAAATAGTAATTTTTTTTCGAATAATTAAGAAATTTTGAGCCAAAATCCATATATTCCTTCATATCCGGGATCGAAGCATGTTATATAATTTCGTACTTAATTAAAATCATTCGAACCAAGACATGTAGATTTTGCAGGTAATTTTTGCCTGAACTATTGGCTCTTGGATAAATGTAAAGTTAATTTGATATATCTCTAAAACAAGCAAGAGGTATCAAATATTATATTACCGTGACTGGTATCAAATATCATATTCCCACCGTACTTTAGATTCCCCGGATGCGCCATTTGTTTTGCTTACAAAATTAATAAACTATATGCATTAACAAAGAAAGAAAAAAAAACAATCCCGCGTTAAAGGCCAAAGCCTCGGATCTAGGCCCAGTGGGTCCCTCGTACTCGTCATCGACCACAAAAACTCACATTTGTCAATTTCTCCTCTCACTCTTTAACACTAAAATATTACAACAGTCTCTTTAAACGGCCTATAAATACAACTCTACACCTCAACATTAATACAGAGCAAAACAAATACCAAAACAAAGCTTTGTATATTTCATGAAACAAAGCTCTCTCAAGTCTCAACAGAGCAAATCAAAACCATCATGGCGACTTCAGTCGACAACCGCCATTATCCTACCCACAACTCCTCCACCATAAACGGCGTCGTTCGCTCTTTTAAACCACCTCCGGTTCCTTCTCCTCGCCAACAACACCGTCACCAGAACCAAACTCACCTCAACGTCAAGCTCATCAATGAAACACCCCAAATCTCATCCCCCACCGAAGATGACCGTGACGATTCATCAGACGACGAAGACGAGAGTCACAACCGTAACGTGTCATATTACAAACAAATGATTGACAAATCCAACAGTGATCTTGAACCGTCGATTCTCGATCCGAGAGATGAATCAACGGCGGATAATTGGATCCACCGAAACTCCTCGATGGTCCGTCTCACAGGAAAACATCCTTTCAACGCGGAGGCACCGCTCTCGCGTCTCATGCACCATGGATTCATCACACCAGTGCCTCTCCACTACGTTCGTAACCATGGCTCTGTTCCTAAAGCCACTGAATTCTCCAGCTGGGAAATCGAAGTCACCGGTCTCGTTAAAAAACCCATGAAATTCACTATGGAACAACTAATCTCCGATTTCCCTTCCCGAGAATTCCCCGTGACGCTTGTCTGCGCGGGGAATCGTCGCAAGGAACAGAACATGGTGAAACAGACTATCGGTTTCAACTGGGGTTCTGCTGGAGTGTCCACATCGCTTTGGAAAGGTGTTCCGCTAAGCGAGATTCTCCGCCGATGCGGGATTTTTAGTCGAAGAGGCGGTGCGATTAACGTTTGTTTCGAAGGAGCCGAGGATCTCCCCGGAGGAGGTGGATCTAAATATGGAACGAGTATCAAGAAAGAGTTTGCTATGGATCCAGCTAGAGATATTATATTGGCTTATATGCAAAACGGTGAGTTTTTGACTCCTGATCATGGGTTTCCCGTTCGGGTTATCATCCCCGGGTTTATCGGTGGGCGGATGGTTAAATGGTTGAAGCGGATCATTGTTACTCCTCAAGAATCTGATAGTTACTATCACTATAAGGATAATCGCGTCCTTCCTTCTCTCGTTGATGCCGAGCTCGCAAATGCTGAAGGTATTAATCTTAATTTACCGTTTTAATAGTTACCAATCAAGTCGTATTTTAATGTTTCTCATACCACTATTTCTTACTACAATTTTGTGTTATTAATCGGACTATATTTATATGTTGCAGCTTGGTGGTACAAGCCGGAGTATATAATCAACGAGCTTAACATAAACTCGGTGATAACAACCCCCGGTCACGAAGAGATTTTACCGATTAACGCATTCACTACGCAGAAGCCGTATACATTAAGAGGCTATGCTTACTCTGGTAATTAAATTTTCTAAAAACTCTAGTTTAAAACGATTGATTATAAGATGTCACAATTCTTAATAAAAATTAAATTTGCTGATGATTTTAGGTGGAGGTAAGAAAGTAACTAGAGTGGAAGTGACTCTAGATGGAGGAGACACATGGAGTGTTTGTGAGCTTGACCATCAAGAGAAACCAAGCAAATACGGCAAGTTCTGGTGCTGGTGTTTCTGGTCACTCGACGTCGAGGTTCTTGATCTCCTTAGTGCTAAAGATGTCGCGGTCCGAGCTTGGGACGAGTCTTTCAACACACAACCTGATAAACTCATCTGGAACCTAATGGTAATTAATTAACACTTGTCTTAATTTAATCATATAACCTAAACCCATTTTGTATTTGTCTTCGTCGTCCTACAAAGTTGGAACTACTAATGATATTTTTATTAACGTGTTACCTACCATCTTTTCTGATTAGTTTATAGCTAATACAACTCTTAATCAAGAAAAGTTCTTTAATTGTCACTATTATACAGTTCATATTTAGTGGTTTAAGACTTTTAAATTATTTTAGATTCTTTTCCCTTCATGCGTGCAATTATATAGAGAAGTCTTAGTCTATGGTCTCTAGTGAATTATCTATAAAATATTAAAATGTTTGACTAAACTAATAATGATGTTGACTTGTTTTGAAAAAACAGGGGATGATGAACAATTGTTGGTTCAGGATCAGAACCAATGTGTGTAAGCCTCACAGAGGAGAGATTGGTATTGTTTTCGAGCACCCGACACGACCCGGGAACCAATCGGGTGGGTGGATGGCAAAGGAACGTCAACTCGAAATCTCCTCGGAATCAAACAATACTCTGAAGAAATCTGTTTCATCTCCTTTCATGAACACTGCTTCAAAGATGTACTCCATGTCCGAAGTTCGCAAACATAACTCGGTTGAATCCGCTTGGATCATTGTCCATGGTCATATCTATGATTGTACACGCTTCTTGAAAGATCATCCGGGTGGTACGGATTCGATTCTCATCAATGCGGGTACTGATTGCACTGAAGAGTTTGAGGCAATTCATTCGGATAAAGCCAAGAAGCTTCTTGAAGATTATCGTATTGGTGAGCTTATCACTACGGGGTATGACTCTTCTCCTAATGTCTCGGTCCATGGTGGCTCGAATGTCGCTTCTTTGTTAGCTCCAATCAAAGAGCTAGCTCCTAAACAGAACATTGCTTTGGTTAACCCGCGAGAGAAAGTCCCGGTTAAGCTCATCGAGAAGACTTCCATCTCTCACGATGTTCGTAGATTCCGATTCGCTTTACCATCTGAAGATCAGCAGCTTGGTTTACCGGTAGGGAAGCACATATTCCTCTGCGCCAACATTAACGATAAACTCTGTCTTAGAGCTTATACTCCGACTAGCAAGGTCGATGCCATTGGATATATCGATTTAGTCGTCAAGATTTACTTCAAAGATGTCCATCCAAGATTCCCAAATGGTGGACTTATGTCACAACATCTAGACTCGTTACCAATCGGGGCGGTTCTAGACATCAAAGGTCCATTGGGACACATTGAGTACCAAGGCAAAGGTAACTTCATGGTCAGTGGTAAACCCAAGTTTGCCAAGAAACTAGCCATGCTTGCCGGAGGAACGGGCATTACACCGATATACCAAGTCATTCAGTCGATATTGAGTGATCCAGAGGACGAAACCGAGATGTTTGTGGTTTATGCTAACAGAACCGAGGATGACATACTTGTGAGAGAAGAGCTAGAAGGATGGGCTAGTAAGCACAAGGAGAGGCTAAAGATTTGGTATGTCGTTGAAATCGCGAAAGAAGGTTGGGAGTATAGTACCGGCTTTATATCCGAAGCTATACTTAGAGAACATATCCCGGAAGGCTTAGAAGGCGAATCCCTGGCGCTCGCGTGTGGACCACCGCCTATGATTCAGTTCGCGTTGCAGCCTAATCTAGAGAAGATGGGTTACAATGTGAAGGAAGATCTCTTGATCTTCTAAAAACTTTGCTTTAAGGTTGGAAAAATTTGAGAATCAATAACAAATATGGCTTTTGTAGATACATTGTTATATATTTGGTACTTTGTTAGAGTTTTACTATGTTCCAAGTGTATATTGTATATATTGTGCTTATGGTTTATGCATGTTATTGATGATAATGATGAAACTTTAATCTTTAAGTTGAGTTATATAGGGTGTGATTGGTAACCTCAAACGAGGTTCGTTTGCAAACGAACTTCGTTT